>JAQQSU010007363.1:0-13245 GCA_028627135.1 Pseudochirops cupreus
ATTATTATTATTATTATCATTATTTTTATTACATGCAACTGGGAATTAAGATATACAGGCACTGGGGTAAGGAGATCCATCCCGCCCTACCAGAAAGTCAGTGGGGTGATGGGGGAGGATATAGGAGAGAGCAGATTGGGGAAGGGGGTATACAGTGGGATTGTTGTTTTGGGGTGGTGTGTAGGGGAAAGATGGGGAGAAAATTTGTAACTCAAAATCTTGTGGAAACGAATGATGTAAACTAAAAATAAACAGAAGTTAATAAAAAAACAAAATTAAATTAATCTAGTGTTTTCTTATCTTTCCAAAGTATCCTTAAATCTGTCTTCTCATTTGATGATAAAACAATCCTGCTATGGGGCAGCTAGGTGGTGCAGTAAAGAGAACACTAGCTCTAGAGTCAGGAGGACCTGAGTTCAAATCCGGCCTCAAGACACGTAACACTTACTATCCATGTCACCTTGGCCAAGTCACTTAACCCCAATTGCTCTGCCTTGCCCCCTCCAAAAAAGAGCAAAAAAAAAAATCATGCCATGAAGTAGATAGGATAAGGATGACAGATGAAGAACCTGAATCACAGAAAAGATAGATAACTTCCTATATACATACTGAGACTTCCTAAGGTCACAGGATTAATAGTGGCAGTTGCTAGGACCCGAGATGTCCTAACTCCCAGCCCTCTGTCATTGGACCACCTGCCTCTGGCTATAGCTATGTCCCTAATCCTGTGAAAATTATTAGAATTTGCACTGCATATTTCCATTGGGCAGGAACTGATTACCATTTTTAATATAATTATGACTCTGAATAGTGAAAATTCTAACATAAAGTCATTTCACAAGATTCATTACTTGCACTAATTGAGACCTGGTTTTATAGCTTGGGCATAGCTGGTACAGACCTTTTACCAGCATCTTTCATTGTGAAGTTGACTTCCAGAGCCTTCTTGTCCCTGGGAAATGAGGTCCACACTGAGTCATCCTCTAGGTCTTCTCCCCAGGGATCCCAATATAAATGATTCCTCCTCGGCGACTTAATGAGGCCATCAGGTTGAGGCAGGAAGCTACTGAGTCACTTCCAGCCAAAGGAAATGGCTTTATTTATGGTAGTATGCACAAACCAAGTTGGTAGTGTTAAATTAAATGACTTCCTTCTGGCACTGGATAAGTCCCAGGATAATTGAACCTAGTACCCTTTAAAACATCCCATTAAGTATTTGTAAGCTGTTAATTGCATTTCCTAAGTTTTCCCTCCTCCACTCTGATCATGATGAGTTTTCTTAACCTTCTCTTATAGGGGTTGCATTGTATGGGATCTCAAAGGCCCTCACGTTCCGTTCTATTAAACCAGTCTTGCCCTGTCTTTAAAGGAACCTGTGTAAGTTTCAACTGAATTCAACAAATAGTTCAAGAGGTTGTGATTGTCCAAAGTCATACAGGTAGTAAATGGCAAAACTGAGATCTGAACACAGATCTGGCTTCAGATGGAGCCTTGCTTTCTACCACATCATGCTGAACTATTAAGTAAGGGAATGGAGATCATGTGATAAAAAAAAATTTGCAAAGTTCTATCTTATCCCTAGCACCTGGAACATTTATTGAAAATGATCGTCATTAAATTTTTTAATTCAATCAAAAGTCAGATCATTAATTTAGAGTTGGAAAGGACCTAAAAGGCCATCTAATCCAACACACTCATTTTACCAATAAGGAAACTAAGGCTCAGGATATGGTAAGCATCTTCCTCAACTTTACAAAAGTAAATGCAGAAAGGTAGGATTTGAAATCACACCCTCAGTCTATAAAACCAGTACTTATAACTCAGCTGCCATTATTTCTCCACAACATTTAAGGAGTGTGTTCCTTTAATATTGGTGATCAAGTCAACATGGAGTTCAGAGACCTTGTGTATTAAGTCAGAATGTGTTTGAGAGAGGATAGAGGCTTCAGTAATATTAAGGTGTAGAGAAAACAGAAATAATGGAAATGAGTATGACTAAGAGTCAGTTGCAGTGAATGAGGGCACATTTGGAAATTTAGGGACCCGAGATATTTGCACATGAATCTGGAAACTTGGGAGCCCTACAAGTTTGCATCCATACATCCTGAATGAGGGAATTTGGGAAAGATGGGTACTGGAGCTGAATGTGGAGATGTGAGAATACTTCTCAGGCTATATTTTTAACCAGAGAAATTTTTTTTTATGGACTTTGGATCCTGTACTGGGTGCCCTCTCATCCAGTGATATTACTTTGGGGAAGCAATAATGGGAAAACCTGCAATATATGCGAATGGAACCTCTCCAAACTCCAGAAGGTTATACAAAGGAAAAGAGAAGACTTAGAGATAAGGCAGGAGGAGGAATTAGACCCAGCATTCAAGGTATGAAAGAGCAATATAAAAATAAGTGGGCCCAAAACATATGGTAATGAAGGCCTGTATTCAGGTACTAACCACAGAGATGGCAGGAATATGTGGAGGAGAAAACATTGAACTCACTGGACCTGAGCACGAATCCTGGTTCTGTCCTTTAACCTCTCAAGACCTCAGTTGCCCCATAAGTAAAAAGAAAGGGTTAGACTAGATGACCTTTAATATCCTTTCCATCTCTAGAGCTCTTATTCTCTGATCCTATGCTAAATAGATAGATATAACTAGATGGGAATGAGAGGTTACTAGGAGGAGAGTCAAAGATCACCTCAATGTTACAGACCAAGCAAAAGGAGACCATTTCTTTTGTTCATAGCCTAATACAACAGCAACTAGGTCTAACAATCAAACTAATGATCATGCAGATGAATATTATTCGGCTAAGGCACATGCCACAAACTCAATAGACTTGCAAAAAAAGGATGCAAATGGAAACAAGTGTTATTTTTTGCCCCACAGTTGCCCTGGGCTTCAGAATCACCTGTTTCTGAGATGCAAGTCACATTTACCAAATGTGAAATATACTTCAGGAAAGGGCAAAGGGCCAACAGTTCTGCTAGGGAACCCCCAAAGATGAATTGCAGGAAGGCCTTTTATGTAGAGAACAATAAGACAACATGAAATGAAACCTCAAAAACCATTTGGTCTACTCCACTCTTATTTTGAAGATAAGGAAACTGAGGCCTGGGGAGATTAAGTGATTGACCCAAGGCCATATAAGTAGTAAGTATCTGAGTTGGGATAAGAACCTAGTTCTCAATGTAGACAAGACCTCATAACCTTTTTGTGTGTCATGGACCCCACCAGGCATCTTGATGAAGCCTATGGACCCATTTTCAGAATAATGTTTTTAAATGTATAAAATAAAATACATAGAATTGCAAAAGAAACCCATTGTGTTGAAATACAGCTAAAAAAAATAAGTGTAAGATTTAATTAGGTTAATAACACCTCCCTCATCTTCACCTCTTAAAATCATTAACCGTTAGAGCTCAGTTCAACTCTCACTTCCTCCATGAGGCTTTCCCTTCTCCCTTTTCCCTAGCTACTAGTACCTCTTGCCACCACTAAACCACCTTGAGTTTACCTTGTTTATATGCCATATCTATTTATCATCTATTAATTGTCTTTTCCTGTGGGATGTGAACCCTTTGAAGGCAGGGACAATTCTGTTTTTGTTTTTGTATTCCCAGCACTAAGCAGAGACTGGACTATAGTAGGTGCTTAATAAATGCTTATTGATTGTTTAATCTATAAGTAATTGATAGATGTTCCCAACCAATTGTTATTCTATCAAAACCATAGGTAAGAAAATTCCATTGTGAAAACTTCTATATTTAAAATACATTGTGGGAGGAGGAGAAGGTCAAATCACACCAAGATTTTCAATTCACCATGTTCCTAGAAACTAAATAGTATGAGGAATTCCCAGGTGAGGAAAGTCCCTCAAGCAATGAAAATTAGCACCTCTTCTCAAACATAGTCTTAGAGAATTGTCTGTAACACAAAGAGGTTAAGTGATTTTCCCAGGGTCACACAGCCAGTACGTGTCAGAAGTAGAATATGAACCCAGGTCCTTCTGGCTTCAAAGCCAGCTCTCAACCAACTACATGGTGCTGTCTCTCAGCATGTTCTGATGGGCTTCAAAATGGAGGTTCTCACAGAGCACAGTGTGAGGAGCAGGGATGTGACACAAGATAAGAAGTGGAGCTTCCTTTAAAAATCCATTTTATGGTAAGATTAGAAGACAATGGAAATGAATACTCCAAAGGTTGAAGAGGACTGGGACAGGACTAGAGAAAAGACAAAAGAGGGAAACAATTATGTGACTGGGTAAGTCCTTTAATATCCCTTGGCCTCAATTTCCTCATCAGTAAATTGAGGTGCTTACACTAGAGAGTCTCTTCTAGCTCATGTTTTATTCAGTTATCAACAAGCATTTATTAACCTCTTATGATATGCCAGGAATTCTGCTAAACGCTGAAGATTCAAAGAAAGTAAAAAAACAAAAAGAAAAGCAGCTCCATCTGTCAAGAAACAGACATTCTAATGAAAGAAACGATACATACATGATAAGGCACATAGAAGATGTATGTATACAGGGCAGATGCAGGACATGTGAAAGGGGAAGGCATTCACCAGCTAAAAGAACAGGAAAGGTCTTTTGCGTATTTGGTGCCTCTCCAAGTTGGCTGGAGTATGTATTTTCTGTGGTTTGTAAGATGTTCCCATTCCTACATTAAAAAACACATTTCTTGGGGGTTTTGTGAAAGAGTCATTTCCCACCTGCAATTCCCTCACCTGCACTCAGAGAGCTGTCCCCCCTAGTAAACCAGAGAAGTAGAACTAACTGACTAAGGGGAGAGAATTCAGGCTCATTAACTCTCCTCATTGTCAAATGAAATTAAGCACCATGCAGCCCATTGGAAAGTGGGTAGGTAAGCAGCTGACAGCAGCAGAGATAACATTCATCCTCAAAAACAGAGAACAGACAAGCAAAGAAGATCAAGAGTCTCAAGTGACAAGACACAATGTGATGCTTATTGATTGTGAAGCCAGCACAACAAACAAAGACCAGAGAGGGATGTGATCAGTTAAACTTTACAGCCACAGGGAGTCTTAACTGGAGCATTCTGAATACCGCATAATTTTATAATTAAAGTTCAGAGGTGGCCAAAATAAATAGAATTGCATTAATCAAGTCTTAAAAACACCAGCATGTAAATCAGGCACTCTCTCATTTCAGGGAAACTTCGACAACTTCCAAAGGGCATCATCTCATATAAATGACATGCCATATTATGGCTGTGTAATTAGCTCAGGTATGAAAAGACAGATGTGGTTCCAACAGAAATCCCGATGTTACCTGTGACAAGCTGGGAGACTGTGACAGCTGCCTCAGCATCATGGTAATTACATTATCTAGATGACAGTTCCCACCTCTGGGACACTTTAGAAAGTCACTTTTATTCTTTGACTCAGTTTCCCCTTTTTATAAAATGATAACATTTGTCTTCACAGGAACCTTACAAAATTTGCCGAGGTAATAGTTGAAATGCTTTGAAGATACAAGCAGTGAGTTTCACATGACAGAACTCAACTCGGTTGGATGTGATCCACTTATTCATTCATTTTAGCCATCAAAGAAAAATCTCCGTGAGTCATATTTATGGAGTTTATTTTAGATGAGGCATTATTTGTAACATGTAAAAACCGTGCATGATAAAAGGAGAGAAAGAAGGAGAGGGAGATAAGAAGAGGGAAGAGAAAGGGAAAGGGGAGATAGAGAGAGGAAAATGGAGGAAACAGAGAGGGGGAGAGGGAGAAAGGAAGAGAAGATAGAGGAAGATGGAAAGAGATATGAGAGAGGAAGAAAGGAAAGAAGAAAGAGGAAGAGAGGAAGAGGAAGGAGAAAGGGAGAGGAAGAGAGGGTAAAAGAGAGAGAAAGAGGGAGATATAGATGGAGAGAGAAGGGAAAGAGAGAGCTAGAGGGAGAGGAGAAAAGGAAAGAGAGTAAGAGAGAGAGAAAGAGAGAGAGAGAGAAAGAGAGAGAGAGAGAGAAAGAGAGAGAGAGAGAGAGAGAGAGAGAGAGAGAGAGAGAATATGTATGTAAGAAAGAGAGAAGTAGAGGATATTTTTTTCTTTCCCTACATATTTGCTTATCTGAGGGAAAGCACTGGGACATGACTTTATGAATCATTCAAAAGTATTGTAAGATGGAATAATATAGTCCTGTAGCTGGATCTTAAAATATGAATCCATAAAGTGTAAGCATCCATAGCCATACAGAGCACAGAGATAGCAATAACTATCAGAGGCCACTCACACACTCAGAAACGTAGACATGGCATTGGATGGGGGAGTATAGTGGGTCACATTCTTTATTTCTATTAAAATCCTTACTCACATCCACTAAATAGATAGTATGTGTTGATTCTTTGTTTTTGACCTAAACTAATCTCAGGCACAGGGCCTTAAGCCAGTGCCAAGTCTCATTGGGCCTAGATGTTTGGAATAATTACATCAACTATGATCTGATGCTTGCCTGAAGTAGATTTGTCTGCTTAATCTTCCCTGAAGATTCAGGGAAAAGGGGAAAATTTATTTTAAGGCACATGTCCTCTTCAGCCTTGAAATTGATAAGATCTGGGGACCCTTCATCATGGAAACTACTAAAAAGCTCATTGTTTCATATTTTATGTATTCTAGGATTTAAGCAACATGAATGGCACCTCAAAACCACCTTCCCATTCCTCTGTCCAAGTATTACACCGAAGACAGTGACATGAATCCTTATACACTTAAACCACATTCTGTGATAGCTGAAGATGAACGTAAAACTCTCCAAGAGCCACCAGGGAATTCCTGAAGTGTAGGATAACAGCTTATTGATTCCCTCCTCTCTCTCACTACCCTCACATCTCACTATAAATTGGTCTGCATCAGAGGGGGCCAGGATATCCACACTGTACCACTTTGCCCTGTTGTTCTACAACCTCAGCTCTCACCAGGGATGAGTTTTCTGATAATTATTGCTTTCCTCTTCTTTGGGCAGTGTGAGTCTTTGTTTGGTCACAGTTATTCCCATAAGTGAGAGTCTTCTTAAATCCTTTTTTGTTACTCTGTTCAGCCATTAGGCACCAGCCTCATTCATCACACTAAGAAACGTTTCCTAAAAGAATTTGTCTACTCTCCAGACTAGATCAGTTCCCACCTATGCATTGCCATTGGCTAAATGGCCTCAAGATTTATAAGCATTTAAATAGGGAGCATCCTGTATAGATTTTTTCCTCCCCTCTAAATTGCATTATTATCTGTGCAGTAGCTTTATTCAGGGATTGGTTAGGAAGTTTAGGAGGGTAGGTTAGACTTGTGGAAGATAAGCCATGGCCCTTGAGGTTAACAAAAACATTTCATGCTTTTGTATGTTTTTTTTTTACATAAAAGATAACCTTCCCTGTTCCCCCCACCCCAAACAAGCTTATTCACGCTAAGTCTTTTAATAAAACATGATGCTGCACCTTTTGGTGAATAGTTACAATGGAAGGCAATAGCCCCAAGGATGGGATCATTTTAGAGTGAGGCAGATCTGGATTGTAATTCTTTGATGCATACTATAGAATTTGTATTAATAGAATAAGGAAATATCAAAAGGAGAAAGTAAGACAATAAATAAATGAATGAATGAATGAACAATAAATAAACAAACAAACAAATAAAGGCAAAAACATGACTGTTTTGCATAAGGAATAGTTTTATATTAGCTGTATCCACAGGATTCTGAACAACAAGATGGAAACTCAAATGTCACATATCTGGATATTTGGTCTACATAATGCCAAGTATCCAGATCTTGAAAAGAAAAAGTAGTATAGTAGATAGAATGTTCAAACTACCAAACAATTGCACTTATTTCACATCCTAGCAAAGTTATGTTTAAGATTCTGAAAGCTAGACTTTAAGCAATATGTGAATTGAGAATTACCAGAAGAGAAAGCTGGTTTTCAAAGAAGCAGAGGAACCAGAAACCACATTGCCAACATTCGTTGGATTATGGAAAAAGTAAGGGAGTTTCAGAAAAAGCATCTACTTCTGCTTCATGAACAGTGTGGATCACAACAAAATATATCAAGACCTCAAAGAAATGGTAGTACCAGATCATCTTACTTCTCTTTGCAAGAACCGGTATGTGGGCCAAGAAGCAACAGTTAGAAATGATTATGAAACAACCGATTGGTTTAAGATTGGGAAAGGAGTATGACAAGGCTGTATATTTTCACCTTATTTATCTAACTTATATGCAGAATACATCATGCCAAATGCTAGACTGGACAAATCAAAAGCCAGAATTAAGGCAGCCGGAAGAAATATCAACAATCTGCCACTCTAATGGAAGAAAGTGAAGAATTAATCCTCTTGGTGAGGATGAAAGAAGAGAGTACAAAAGTTGGTTAGAAGCTAACATTAAAAAAAAAACATTAAAAAACATTTTTTAAAAACCCTACAATTATGGCAACTCATCCCATCATTTCCTGGCAAATAGAGGGAGAAGAGGAAGCAGTGTCAGATTGCGTATTTTTGGGTCCAAAACTCAATGCAACTATGAAATTAGAAGACACTTGCTACTTGGAAGGAAAATTATGGCAAATCTGGACAGCATACTAAAAAGCAGAGATATCACCTTGCTGACAAAGGTCTATATAGTCAAAGCTATTTTTTTTCCAGTAGTAATGTATGACTGAGAGAGCTGGATTATAAGAAAAGGTGAACTCTTAAGAATCAACTGGAATTGTGGTTCTGGAGAAGACTTTTGAGAGCTCCTTAGATAGCAAGGAAATTAAATCAAGTCAATACTTAAAGAAATTAATTCAGACTATTTATTGAAAAGACAAATACTAAACCTGAAGCTTAAATACTTAAAGTTTTTTCTAATTTTATTTTATTTTTTAAGTTAATATATTTTATTTTTCCCCAATTATATATTAAAACCATTTTTAACATTTTTCAAAGTTTTGAGTTCCACATTTCTAAAATATATGGAGAACTGAGCCACATTCATAAGAATACAAGCCATTCTCCAAATGATAAATGGTCAAAGGATAGGAACAATTTTCAGATGAAGAAATTAAAGCTATTTATACTCATATGAAAAATGTTCTTAATCACTATTGATTAGAGAAATGCAAATTAAAACAACTGAGGTACCACCTCACACCCATTAGATTGACTAACATGACAAAAAAGGAAAATGATAAATGTTGGAAAAGGTATGGGAAAATTAGAATGCTAATGCATTGTTGGTAGAGTTGTGAACTGATCCAGTGATTCTGGAGAGCAATTTGGAATTATGCAGACAGGATGGTAAAACTGTGCATACCTTTTGATCCAGCAATACCACATTTAGGTCTGTATCCCAAAGAGATCATTAAAAAGGGGAAAGGACTCACATATACAAAAATATTTATAATGGTTCTTGACATGCATTGACAAAGAATTGGGAATTGAGGATGCCCATCAACTGGGGAATGGATGAACAAGTTGAGGTACATGAATGTGATGAAATATGACTGTTGTCTAAGAAATGATGAGCAGACAGATTCTTTTTTAAATTTAATTAATTTGTTTATTTACTTTTAGTTTACAGTATTCAGTCCCACAACTTTTGAGTTCCAAATCTTCTCCCCCTCCCTGTTCTCCCCTCTCCCCCACTATGGCAGCATGCAATCTGATGTAGATTCTACAAATACCTTCATTAAACATTAGTCCAATTGTAAAGAAGGATTATAACCAACAGAATGAACAATGAGAAAAAAGGAACAAAACAAAACAAAAAAAGAGAGAGCAAGTAGTATGTTTTAATCTGCGTTCAGACTCCATAAATCTTTCTCTGGATGTGGATAGCCTTTTCTGTCATGAGTCCTTTGGAGTTGTCTTATAACCTTGTATTGTTGAGATGAGCCCAGTCTATCAAAGTCAGTCATCACAGATACAATGTGTCTGTAATTGTGTGAAATATTCTCCTGGTTCTGCTCCTCTCGCTAAGCATCAGTTTATATAAGTCTCTCAAGGTTATTATGAAGTTCTAAGAGTGTATCGCAACAAAATATATTATTTCTATATTAGTTATTCTATTCAAGAATACTTGAATAAAAGAAAAAGAATGAAAGAAAGTGAAAAATATGAAACTTAAATATTTTGACCACATAGTGAGAAGCCGGGACTCATTTGAAAAATCAATGATGTTGGGGAAAACTGAAGGTTAAAGGAAAGGGGGACAGCAGAGGATGAGATGGATAGTGTCACAGAAGCAATGAGTATGAGTTTGGATAGACTTCAAAAGGTAGTAGATGATATTAGGGTCTGGTATGCTATGGTCCATGGGGTCATGAAGAGTCAGATATGACTGGACAGCTGAACAACAACAAAACAGTAGTAGACACTTGGAATCTGGAAGACCTGAATTTGAATCCTGCCTCAGACACTTACTAGTTACATGATCCTGGCAAAGTCACTTAAATTCTCAATACTTCAGTTTCCTCATCTGTAAATGAGGAAATTAGACTTGACCTCTAAGATCTCTTCCAGCTCTACATCTGTGACTTATATCCTTCAATTCAGAATTTACTAAATTTATCAATTTATTTCTGAGTATGCAGTTTGTTTAGATATATCTGGGACTTATTTGTTGCTCTTATGTGTTTTCTAACATACTAATACTTCCAGTAACACAGATTTGGGTTCAAAGTGCATTAGATTTGGAAGCAAAGGACCACAGTTCAAATTTTGACTCTGCTATTGACTAATTCTATGACATCAGGCAAGTCACAATTTCTCTGAGCCTCAGTTCTTCATTTGTAAAATGAAGGGCATGGACTAGATCACCTCTAAAGTCTCTTCAACAAACATATAAGATCCCAAATATTGACTTTGAGGCCAGATGTCCTAGCACCATATCCAGGAACACCTAGTTTGGCAGGGTGTGATTTACATTAGAGGACTTTTGGTTGGACAGAAAAGATTTAAGAAAAATTCCCACTGGAATATGCATAAGAATCCCTAAAAAACACTTTGGACATATTTTAGCCAAATCGGGATTAGCAGCTCAAGAAATACATATATTGGCTGGAGTAATAGATCCTAATTATCAAGGAGAGATTGTTGTGACATTCCATAATTTAGGTGACGGGCCCATACAGATTTGTAAAAATGATAGAATAGTTCAAGTGATTATTGTTCCTTGTAAAACAATACCTCTTGTAAAAACTGACCCTCCTTCAGAAATAACTATCAGAGGAACTGAAGGATTTGGTTCTACTGATAGAATAAAATTGGGAGCTAAAGTTTGGGTGAAACAGAAGCCAGATGATGTTCCAAAGGCTGTGGAGATCATAACACGTGGGAAGGATAACACTGTAACTATTGTTTATTCAGGAGAAGATGATTACAAATTGTACCCTTAACTCATATATCCTACCATGAGTGAGGCTACAATAGTGAGCTCATGGACTCCAGAAGCATGGCTGATCCTATGTCTACCTTGTTTCTGGTTATTGTCTCCTTGTTTCTTCTTGGCTTTTTGTCTGTTCACCTTGTTTGCTAGCTTTGTTTCTGCAGGCTTGGTACCCTCCACCTGTAGATGCCTGATAGCTCAAGCTGGATGTCATCCCCTGTCCACAACTGTGACGTGTCACCCCTTGACCTGGCATCAAGCACATTCCAAATGCTGGCTAAAGACCTGACCTCTCAAATGGGACCTCTTGGGACAGGGACAGCTCTATGTCCAATTTCAGCAGCAAGTAGCCGTGGAATAAGAGACCTTTGCCCCTTACCCCAAGATTTGGGGATTTTATTTGTTCTAGGGGGAATGATGGGGAGCTTGTGTTTAAGCCCCACCCTAAAATATTGTTTTCTGTGTTTATTGTGTGCTTTCCTTGTTATATTGGTGTAAAATTCTGTTGACACCAGTTACTCCTAAAATTCCCATTAACCCATGTAATGAAATATATTGTTAATGTATTTTTGCCATGTAAGGGACATGAAAGATCTTGGGGCCAAATACAGTGTTAATGGGATTTGAAGATCTTCCATGCCCTTGACTGGCAAGCAAACAAGTACTTAGCACTTAGTTTCAAGTTAATTATAGCAAGCCCCTGTTAAAGAAACAGAAGGTATGAACCCCTACTGCTGATGTAACAGGAAGGGGTGAAACAGGGACGAGCTAATACTGTATATAAGAAAGAGCACAAGCTGGAGAATCAGAACTTCTTGTGGAACTTCTTGAAGAATTTCTTGGAGCAAGCTGCATGGAGGCTGAAGAGGAGAGGCCCAGGCTACAGAAATGATTTTGATTTTGAGAAAAGAACTTGTGGTGACAGAGCTGCTTCTGTGAACCACCAGAACTTCTGCTGAGATCTTTTCTTCTGGGAACTTCTGCTGAGAGTTTCCAAAAACCAGGCTGAGGAGCTATCATGAGTGAGAGAGGAGGATCCCTGCTTGAGGGAACCTGTTCTGTTGTGAAGGCTTGGGAATGTGGGTGTTCATTATATTAACCATGTGTATCAGCTTCATGGTTACTATAACGACTTTGACTTTCTGGTCCAGGGACTTGGTTTGCTGGTATTTGAATAAAGGCTTTGGTTCTGTCCTCCATGTGAAGAGCCTGTTATATTTTGTGATTCATAACTATACCAGCATATTCATAACCACTGTGGGCATTGTGAATATTGCATTATTGTTACACTCATAAAGTCATTAGCTTCAATTTGTTCCATTATAATTTTTAAGGAATTATTTTCTTCAGTGAGCTTTTGGGCCAATTTTCCATTTTGGCCAATTCTGCTTTTAAAGGCATACTTCTCCCTATTGGCTTTTTGGACCTCTTTTATCATTTGATAAGTCTATTTTTTAAGGCAATATTTTCTTCAGTATTTTTTGAGGTCTCCTTTAGCAAGCTGTTGACTCATTTTTCTTTTTTTTATTTAAACTTTTATTTATTTCAGTTTACATCATTCATTTCCACAAGATTTTGAGTTACAAATTTTCTCCCCATCTTTCTCCTACCCACCACCCCAAAACAGCCATCCCATTGTATAACCCCTCCCCCGATCTATTCTCTCTTATGTCCTCCCCCATCGCCCCTCTGACTTTCTGGTAGGGCAGGATGGATCTCCCTACCACAGTACCTGTGTATCTTAAGTTCCACTTGGATGTAGTTAATAATAATAATTATTATTATTGTGTGTGTGTATATATATATATATACACATATATATATTTTTAACATTTGATTATAGAACTTTAAATTCTAGATTCTTTC
>JAQQSU010007364.1:0-13244 GCA_028627135.1 Pseudochirops cupreus
AGAGCAGATTGGGGGAGGGGTTATACAATGGGATGGTTGTTTTGAGGTGTTGGGTAGGGGAAAGATGGGGAGAAAATTTGTAACTCAAAATCTCATGGAAATGAATGATGTAAACAAGAAAATAAATAAATTAATTTATTTTTAAAAAAAAGTTATTGAGGAAGCAAGGAAAGTGACCTGGTGAATTGTAGATAACAGCCACCAGAATTTTGAATGGCTGGTAGATATTAATGCATGAACCTCAAAGGAAGAGAGCTTACTGAGTAACTGGAAATAGGGATCTAGGAGTATTTCAACTCATTGGCCTCAACCTGTAAGCCAAGGAGAATGAGTAAAGGTGCAGCCATGGAGTGTCCACAGGGTGGTACATGGCTATCTACAGAGGCTGTGTCATCACAGGGGAATGATGGAGGGGGGAAGTAGGGGCAGGTTTCAGTATGAGTTAGTGAATGGAAGGAGTGGGAGTGGAATAGATTTAACATGAAAGGAAGTTTTTTGCTTATGAAACAGATATTACAAAGGACACAGTGGATGGGTTGAGTAGAATTAGGATGAAAACTTGAAGTTCGAGGACTGAAGTGACTAAAATGTCTATAGTCTTCGAATCAGAGATTCAGAGTTTGGGCTTATACCTCAAGGAAATCATCAATAAGAAGAAAGTCCTCATATAAAACAAATATATACAGAAGTACTTTTTGTGTTAACAAAGAATTGAAAACAAATTAGATGTTTATCAATTGGGGAATAGAATGGCTAAACAAATTGTGGTACATGACTATAGTGGAGTATTACTATGCCTTAAGAAATGATGTGTGTTCACACCTATTAGATTGGCTAACATGACAAAACAGGATAATGATAAATGTCGGAGAAGATGTGGGAAAACTAGAACACTAGTGCATTGTTGGTGGAGTTGTGAACGGATCCAACCACTCTGGAGAGCAATTTGGAACTATGCCCAAAGGGCTATAAATATATGCATAACCTTTAACCCAGCAATACCACTTCTAGGACTATATCCTAAAGAGATCATAAAAATGAGAAAAGTACCCACATGTACAAAAATATTTATAGAAGCTCTTTTTGTGGTGGTCAAGAATTCGAAATTTAGACCCATCAATCGGGGAATGGCTGAACAAGTTGTAATATATGAATGTAATAGAATACTATTGTTCCATAAGAATTGATGAGCAGGCAGATTTCAGAAAAACCTGGACTTATGTGAACTGATGCTTAGTGAAGTGAGCAGAAGCAAGAAAGCTTTCCTCCACAATTTAGACATTATAAAGGAAGGAATATGGATCACAGAAGGATAGATGTACTACAAAAACAGTATGAGGCAAATAGGTAAGAGAGAAAAAAATATTCCCTCTATTTCTTCCTCCTCTCTATTTTCCTGCTACAGGTGCAGTGATGACAAGTCCAAACTATCTTTTTTCATTCTCCTCATCCTGGTTTCCAGTCTTTGTCTCACTTTTAAAATGGGGATCTATAAGGATCGCAGTTCTTCATCCTCACTCTGTGAGGATTGCAAAAATGGTGTGGAAATCATATGACTGCTTTTCACTCAACCTATTATTTTCAAAGACTGAGCATGAAGTTTCCAGTAGGTTTTAATGCTCCTAATTTACTTGATTTCCAAAGGCTTGTGAATGCCTAGAATTTTTTTTCCCTCTAACTCTTGCCTTTCCTTGGTCTCTGCAAAAGTCTCTGAGGTGAATTTGATGCCTCACATTATTAGATTCTAGCCAAACTGATTAGCTATAACACGTGGTCAATGCCTTATATGTATTTTTTTCCAGCTTGAATCCTGATCAAGCTTCCTTTTATGGAAATTGAACTGAAGTAAACAGAATGAAGTTTAATTGGGTTTTGGTAGGACCTAAGGCCTACTTCAGGTCAGAAAATCCAGCACAGCCTGGGGCTTAAGGTAGTATTTGGGAAGGGGCAATGGGTAAAAGGGATCATAGACTTAAGAATTGGAAGAGACCTTAGAAGTTACCTAATACAATCCTCTTATTTTACATATGAGGAAATTGAGGTTCAAAGGTGAAGTGACTTGCCTAAGGTCACAGGTAATAAAGAGGCAGAGCTTGAATTTGAACCCTGACCCTCTGACTAAATTAAGTACTCTTTCCACGATAGCACACAGCCTCTAAAAGGCAAGGAAAGTAGGTAGGGTGACATGGTAGTGTGGATGTCAACATGATTATGACCAAGTTGCAGATTTGATGTCGTGGCATACCTTATGGTTTTCCAAGTTGTTCTTTCAAGGTAGATATTTTATGTCTGATAGAATGGAGACCTATTTTCAGTTGTTCAAAATTATTTCTGGAAAGAGGAGCATCCTGTACTCAGACGAGCTCCAGACTTCCCCACACTGAACCTTCTAATCACAATTTTCTTCCCTCCCAACTTGCTTTTTTTTCTGGAAGGATAGCAGTAATGAGGAACTAGTGTCGTATCTTTTGCCTTGTGACCTGTCCATGATTAGACCCTTCAGTTTGAAGCCAGTGGCTCAAAGGACAAAATACATAAACCATTTTTGTTAGGTAACCAAATGTGGCAAATAAAACACATTTCAAAACTTGCCTTGGATCTAACTCATGAAGCCAAAGAAGGCTTTCATACTGTCTCAGGCAGTTTTGGATTGTTAACTTCCCTCTTCCTCCTCCATTGCTGTTGTCAATCAGCATTGATTGACATTGACACTGAAAAAAAGCATTTATTAAGAACTTATTATGTGACATTCACTGTCCTAAATGCCAGATATAAGAAAAGCAATGCAGTCCCTGCCCTCAAGGAACTTATACTCTTTTTTCAATTTATTTTTCAATTTATTTTTAGTTTTCAACATTCATTCCCACAAGATTTTGAGTTACAAATTTTTCTCCCCGTCTTTCCCCTACCCCAAAATAGTAAGCCTATTGAATAGACCTTCCCCAAATCTGTTCTCTCATATACACCCCCATCACTGCACCCCTCAACTTTCTAGGGGCAAGATGGATTTTTATACCCCAGTGCCTGTATATTTTATGTCCCAGTTGCATGTAAAAAAAACAAATTTTTTTAAACATTTGCTTTTAAAACTTTGAGTTCCAGATTTTTTCCATTCTTCCCTCCTCACCCACCCTTTCTGGGAAGATAAGCAATTCAATATAGGTTGTACGTGTGTAGTCATGCAAAACGTTTGCATAGTAGCTATACTGTGAAAGACTAACTATATTTCCCTCCATCCTATCCTGCCCCCCACTTTTTCTATTTTCTCCTTTGACCCTGTCCCTTTTCAAAAGTGTTTGCTTCTAACTACCCTCTCCCCTAATCTGCCCTACCTTCTATCATCCCCCCTCTTATACCTTGCCTCCTACTTTCCTGTAGGGTAAGATACCCAATTGAGTGTGTATGTTATTTCCTCCTTAAGCCAAATTCAATGAGAGTAAGGTTGTCCCATTCCCTTTCACCTTCCTGCTCTTCCCCTCCATTGTAACAGTTTTCTTTTGTCTCTTTTATATGAGATAATTTACCCTAATCTATCTCTCCCTTTCTCCTTCTCCTAATAAATTCCTCTTTCACCTTTTAATTTTATTTTTTAGATATCATCCCTTCATATTCAATTTGTCCTATGCCCTCTGTCTATGTATACATGAACATACATATACACACTCATATATATATATATATATATATACTTCTCTTATTTGATTTTCAAAATCCTTCTTGAGCTGCTCCATGGCCTGTAATAAGTTCATATTTTTCTTGGAAGCTTTTGATGCAGGAGTTCTGTCTTCCTCCTTTGTTGTCTTCCTCCCATTCCATGCTTTGATCCTTTCTGTCCCCCCAAAAAAGAATCTGTGGTCTGATTGTGTTTCCTCTGCTTGCTCATCTTGCCAATTACTTGACTTTGGAGCTCTTTGCCACAGTAGAACTCTGCTTCCAGAATGGAGAGAGCTTTGTCCCAAATAGCTGGGGTTTTTCGCAGCTGCCAGAGCCATTAGGAGGGTGCTCTCTTTATAACCCCCATAAGCTCTGGCACACTGGCCACACACTCCAGTACCACCACTGTGACCCAGATCCAAGCAGGTCAAAGCAAGAGTGATTACCCTCTGAATCATGGCTTGATCCCCCTATAATCTGCAGGCCAGGAACTCTGGAGGCAACCACATGGCAGCAGCTGGAGCCACTGAACCTCTGCCACTTCTCACCCCACTGTTCCAGCAGAGTTCCCCACTGACTTTTTATTTTCTCTTTGGGGTTTATGGGTTGAGAAGTCTGGAAACTGCCACATCTGCTAGTGACTCATTCTGCTGATGTCTGCTCTGGGTGGTCTCTGCTACTGGTCAGGACTGCCCTGGGTCTGTGCCTGCACAGCTTGTGGCAGACTATGCTTGGCTCCCAGTCTGGTGTGATAGACCCTTCCTGTAGGCCTGCTAGGCTGCCTTCAGTGGGGGATTTGTTTCTCTCTGTCACTTTGTGGGTTCTGTAGCTCTAAAATTTGTTTAGAATCATTTTTTTACATGTATTGGACGTGATTGGAGTGGGAGCTCTTGCCAAGTTCATGCTTTTACTCCAATATCTTGGCTCTGCCCCTTATATGTTCTGTTTCTTTATTCTGTTTTTTGGCCTGACCTAGGGTTGGTGTGGGAATCCAATTTACACTGTCACACTGCCACCCATAACTGGCCTCTTGTGAGTAAATTCTTCTTATTAGTCCAATAATAAATAGGTTTTTGCAAAACTACCCAGATGTCAGGGCCTGTGTTCCTAATTTGTTGTTCTTCTTATAGCTCCATTGTTAATACTATCAGAACCATGAAGTATAAGCCAGTTTTTACTACAGGAATTAGTTAAAGGAGAAGTAAAATTTCAGAGTAAATTTTGAGATTTTGAGAGTAACGTAAAATACAATTTTTTTTTGTATTTTGAGAGTAAAGTGAAATATAAATTACTTATATTGAGATCCGTTTGTAAGAGATTTTAGCAGGAACATCTAAGAAGACTCTACCGTCAAATCCTAGTACCAAAGTACTTCAGAGCTGCCCCTAGAGAAGATGTTTCCAGAGACCAGATGACCACATGGAACATCTGAGATCCAAGATGAAATATGTTAATTGAATGGACATTGGGAGTGGGTTACTAAAATACAAAACAACTTGATATTAGTTAATATTGATCATTACTATGCTATTTGGGCTTTGTTTCACTGTATCTGTATACTGAGTTCTCTCAGTTTCTTGATGTCATGTGAATTTTCCCTCTACAATTGGTCCATGGTTTTAGATATTTACTAAGGTTTGCACTGTGATTGGTTGATTTTTTTCTTACACAAACCAGCCAGGGAAGATTGTGACAGGTGTCCCATTGACAAAAGAGGGAAATTGAGAAAATCAAATGATTCTGATTCCATTTTGTAATTGAGTCTATTCTGTATCACCCCCAACATATTGTAAAATTGCCCAATTTGTGCATCTTTTTCTCTGAACTTAGTTCAGATATTTAGCTAGCCTTCAATAAAGTAGAAATCCAGTTCTCCCACTAATTCCCAGATGTCACTGATTCCTCCTCCTCTGGGGTATGATGGAAGAAAATTGTAACAAATGTGGTAATTTTCTTATTAGTCATATTGTTCCCCAACTTGTGCTAGTATTGCTGTTGTGAATTGTGTCTCCAATGTTACTGGGAGGCTCCTCTTTTTCCTCCATATTAACAAAACTGCTTGTGTACTAGTCAGGGAACCTTGTGGAAGACACTGTCAGAAAGACTGTATGAGGGGCAGAGTATATTGTGTGATGCAGAACCTGGAAATGTGACTTACAACTCCACAGAGAGTGCAAACTACCTTGAATAAAGGTAAAAAGCAGAACAAGTCCCAACTATCCCGTGGGAGAATTTTCACATGATCCTGGGCCGTCTCTGGTACAATACCTTCTTTTTTCTGTTTCTATGTAATAGCTAGCCTAAACTGGGATTGGTGGGGGATCCATTTTACATTGTCCTGCTGCCACCCATGACTGGCCTCTTGTGAGTGAGCTCCCCAAATTAACCCAAATAAAACTTATTTACTACCAAACTGGCATGGGCTCCACTTTCTTCTGTATCTCAGTATTACCTCAGAGGGTCTGCTACCCTTGCAACTGGCATACTCAGCAGTGTAGTCTGTCCTCTACAAATCTCGTATCCTTACCCCGATCTTACCTGCTATTATAAAAACTGGCAATAACTTAGCTCCATACTATAGCAACAAACTAATAGTTGGAGAAGTGGTGGGAGAAATGACTCTTTTAGAATTTGCTAGTGAACCATGTAAGACTTGACTATCTTTCTCTATCTGTGAATGAATGTGCTTATTGTGTGGCAAGCTCTGTGTTGAATGTTGGGGATACAAATACATAAGCAAAGATAATCCCTGTCCATAAGGAGCTTCCATTCCAATGGGCCAGTGGTTCTCAACCTTCCTAATGCCATGACCCTTTAATACAATTCCTCATGTTGTGGTGACTCCCAACCAT
Source organism: Pseudochirops cupreus (assembly GCA_028627135.1). Taxonomy (NCBI): domain Eukaryota; kingdom Metazoa; phylum Chordata; class Mammalia; order Diprotodontia; family Pseudocheiridae; genus Pseudochirops; species Pseudochirops cupreus. The sequence goes on from JAQQSU010007364.1 coordinate 6,507, forward strand.
AAAATCGTTTTCGTTGCTACTTCATAACTGTAATTTTGCTGCTGTTATGAATTGTAATGTAAATATCTGATATGCAGGATGGATTTTCATTGTTACAAATTGAACACAACCCACAAGTTGAGAACCGCTGCAATAGGTGATCAGAGAGAGGTACTTTGGCACTGACAGAGATCAGTGAGGTCATAATGTAGTATATTGAAACACTACTCAGGAACAATGGCAAAGTTGATTTGGTCATGATTCTAGAGCTGAAGATGAGAGGGGAAAGGGAGGAGGTGGCTGGTGATTGCACAGGGCCGTAAGGAGGTTGGTGAGGTTGTGTGTGGAGACAGGCCAGCAAATGTGAAGTGAATCATGGGTAGAGCTTTATTGGAAAAACAGGCCTGGTTAGTGACCAATCAGGACACTGGGGCTCTTCAGTAGAAGTTGTGAAGATGAAAAGAATGAAACTATCAGGGCATGGTCTCTGGTGGGGAGCAAGGTGATTGGCAAGGTCCTAGAACTCCTTTTCTCCCTCAATGCCTCATGCAGTTTCCCTTATATGTAGCTCTCTGCTGCAATCTGAGGGTCGGTGACTTTTTAGAGTACATAACCAAGAATCCCTGTCTGCCGTGAGGGACCATATTCCTTGAAATGGCTCCTGTCCTCAACTTTTTCAGTATTTGTCTGCATTCATTTCTACTACCACTGACCACTGCTATGGCTATCATATATCTGTGTTTCCCAGACTCCCAAGGTTGTGACCTGGACTCTTTCACTTTTGAATAGTGGTTTGCCTAATATCACAAAAGAACAAATACTATAGAGAAGTGGCCATGTGTTTAGAGCCACCATTGATGGGCTGGAGATAGTGCTACTGGGATTTTTGCCTCATCTCACTTTCAAGGAGACAGCTTTAAGTAGTCCTTACTTACATGAAGCTGCAAAGGAAAGAGGCATGACTTGGCAACAAAAGACCAGTCATCCACAGTACTCATTAAACTGTGACTGTGGCAATTAATTTCATGGTGTTTGGCTTGTGGTTTCTATGACCTTTTAAATGATATGTACATATTTATTGTACTATTTTATGTGTATAAATTTGTACTTCTTAGAATTTTTAAATTGCATCTAAGGTCTTGGCTGTCTGTACAGAACATCCTCTAATAAAGCTCTTTCTGATATGTTTTGTGCATGGGTTTCCTCCTCTCCCCTTTCCTAGTACATATCCTGGGTTGTCATAGTGGTTTGCCTACTTGGAAAAGCCTTTCCACTTGGAAAGGCCTTTCCTGTCAAATGTAGGAACTGATATGGTTGGAAAAAATAATCATGTTTCATTTAAAAACTCCAAAAACTCACACAGGAAGAACATCAAATTGCTCCAGTGAGTGGCCCTAGTTCAACCTCATGGTTTGTCATGGTTTACCATCTTTTGGTTAAATTTCTAGCCCCTATCTCTTACCTATATCAAACACCCCACTCTCACTGTGATGAACCAGTTTCCTACCCTGCACTGTATATGTATGTTTATGATTATTATCATGGATTATCATTTTGCTGGACACTAGGCTTCCTTGTACATAATTTGGAATACTGAGCAGATCAGCTACCTATGGGTCAGGGTAATCCAACTATATTTAAAGTGGCAAGCCTTCTGCATAAACTCTGTTTTGTTTTTGGAAGCAATTTGCATGAATTTTAACTGAATGTACTGGAAAAAAGCACAAACTTCATGACTTAAGAGAAAAGCAAATCTGGAATTGAAAAGCTAAGATGTATTTAAGAAGACTTTGTTTAGCTAGGCCATGGTTAAAAATATAAGAATGATAAATTCTTGGCAAAGATCATACATGTATTCGTAGCTGTGATTCCAGAGTGCATTAAGTCCACCCAACTAAGGTTTTTTTCTAAGGTCATTTTACAGATGAGGAAACTGCACAGAAAGGATAAACAATTTTCTTAGGGTCACAAAGCTAGTAAATCTAAGGCAACACTTGAACTCAGGTCTCCCTAACTCCAAATCCAGCATTCTATGTATTATACCACCAAGCTACTTTTAAAAAGAACCAGTAAAGGCACATTTACCTGTTTATCAAATACAAAAGGTTGTTTAAACTGAAAGGGAATGGAGAAAACTGTCCACATATTTCTGATAAACCTAGTATCAAAGAAAGCAACAAGCAGGTACTACATAGGAGGAAGATCAGAAGAATCAGGAAAAATAATGGGAGAAATATTTAAAGAGAGTCAGTTACAAAATCCATAGCCACACAAGTTAGTACACTGAGGCAATTTTGACTTATAAAGCACACAAAGACAGAGTGATGGGCTAGAATGTCTTTCAAAAGATATGCCTTATCCAAAAGGGAAAAAAAAAGATTTAAAAAATGAGTGCTTGTATATTAAGAAAATATACTTTTAAAGAAATCCAAGATCTTGAGGAGGGAAAAATGGCAGAGAGCATTTGATCATAATCAATTAAGGTAAAGACATTTTTAAAGTATACCAGAATGAATAGGTTGGATTGCTGCTAGGAAACTGCAGTTCTTTCAATGAAAACTCAACTTTTTAAAACTAATATTCTTCTGATGATATTTTATGGCTGTGAGTAATGAATCATTACAGTCTTCAAAGAACTAAAATGAAGGATTGCCCAAATGGTGAACACAAAGTAGAAACAAGTAAGCACATTACAAATGCAGGAATAGATCTAAAAAGACAGCCTGACTATGTAGCAAGAACAAAAGACAACTGATAAATATCCCACTAGCTCCATTGTTATCCTTGAGATGTCAAGAGAGATTAAGGAAGGCTCTAACATGCTGAGCTGTGGCAAACCTGTTGGAATATGTGGACAAATATCCCACAGGATGGGCAGGCATGGATCAATTGTAATGTACATCACTCAAGTGAATACCCACGTCACTGAGATCATGGGTCCACTGGAGTAAGGGTATATAGTAGCAGAGAGAAAAATTAGATAAGAAATCTAGAAAAGTTTACAATCTGACATCAGACTTGTCAGGAACTGAACATCTGCTGGTACTCTCTGACAAAAGCCAACTTACCTGCATGTTCAACTCATTCTTTAAAAAGCAGAGGAAGCAACAAGGGCAAGTGGTATTCTTGACACGATTTTGACCAAAAAGGAAAAATAGTTGCAGAAGTAATGACAGGAACCTTGGGGGTGACCACTCCATCCAGGAGTTTGTAATGGAAATGGAAGCAAGACATGAGTCTGACGTATACCTTATATTTTAGGAGAAAAGATTTGTTAAAGTTCAGAGAAAGACTACATAGTACTTGATGTTCTAATACACTGAAGGGAATGTTAGTGCTCTTGAGAATGAGATTCTGAGGAAAGGTAAAGAGACTGAAATGGATGAACAAGGAACACATCAATGCAGGCTTTAGTAAAGACAAAGTCAAGTAATGGAGGTTGAATGTAAAAATTGTAGCATGATCCTATTAGAACTATGTCAGGAATGACAATGCAAAGAATGAGCTAAGGCTGGCAGTTAGGGCTCCGGCTGAGGTTGGAGCTAAGCACAACAAAAAAAAAGCATTTTAACTATGTTGTGGGCAAAGGCAGAAAGGACAAGATTGTACTTCTACATGAAGGCTGACTGTAGCAGATAAAGCGCTGTAACTGGGTTCTTATTTTATTCCTCTTTTCTCTTTCAAGGAGAATGATCTTCGGACTGATAAGGATAGAACATAAATGGTTAGTAGAGAATGGAAACTGAGTAGGTAAGGATAAGCATCTAGCTATCCTCAATAGGTGCAAGTTACCAGATACAGATGAATGGCATCCTAGAATACGAAAAGAACTGACAGATCTAAGCTACATCAAAGACATCTGAACGATCCTGAAGAATGTGAGAGGAATCTTAGGACAGGAGAAAGACAACCATTCCATTTTTAAGAAAAGTTAAGATGGGGGGGCAGAGTCAAGATGGTGGTATAGAAACAGGAAAACTCTGTGAGCCTCCCCTATAACCACCTCAAATACCTAGAAAATATGACTCTAAACAAATTTTAGAGCTCCAGAACCCACAAAGTGACACAGAGAAACAAATCTGCTGAAGGCAGCCCAGCAAGTGGACAGGAAGGGTTCATCACAGAATGCTGGGAGCTGAGACCAGCCCTGTGTGAGCCATCAAGAGAGTGGATCACCAGCAGCTGTGGCAGTTTCCAGAATTATCAACCCATAAATGCAAGACAGAGTGAAAGGTCAGTGGAACTAGGCTGAATTTGGGGGAGATGGAGAAGCGGGTCCAGCTCTCTGGCCATGCAGCCACCTGCACATGGTTGCTTCAGAGCTCCTGACCTGCAGATTGCAGGGGGACCAAAGTGCTCTTGCCTTAACCAACCTGGATCAGGATCATGGTTGTGGGTGGTCCTGAGGTGCATGACCAGTGAGCCAAAGCTGGTGGGGACTGTAGAGATGGTGGCCTCCTAATAGCTCCAGCACCTGTGAAAACCTCAGCAATTTGGGACAAAGCTCTCCCCTCTGGAAGCAGAGTTCTACTGTGGCAAAGAGCTCAAAAGTCAAGTTATTTGACTGGCAACATGAGCAGGCAAAGGAAGCAAAGCAAGCACCACCATCCAACTTTAGATTTCTTTTTTGGGGACAAAAAGGATCAAAGCATGGAACGGGAAGACAACACAGTCAGAACTCCTGTACCAAAAGCTTCCAAGAAAAATATGAACTGGTTACAGGCCATAGAGGAGCTTAAGAAGAATTTTGAAAACCAAATAAGAGAAGTGGGGGAAAAATTGGGAAGAGAGATGAGAATGATGGAAAAAAAATCATGAAAAGAGTGTAAACAACCTGACTGAAGAAAATAACACCTGACTGAAGAAAATAACTCAAATGGCAAAAGAGGCCCAAAATGCCAATGAGGAGAAGAATGCCTTAAAAAGTCAAAGTTGCCGGATGGAAAAAGAATCTCAAAAGCTCACTGAAGAGAATCATTCCTTCAGAATTAGAGTGGAGCAAATGGAAGCTAATGACTTTATAAGAAATCAAGATACTATTAAACAGATCCAAACAAATGAAAAAATAGGAGGCAATGTGAAATATCTCATTGGAAAAACCACTGACCTGGAAAATAGATCCAGGAGAGACAATTTGAAAATTATTGGACTACCCGAAAGCCATGATCAAAAAAAAGAACCTAGAAATCATCCCTCAAGAAATTCTCAAGGAAAATTTCCCTGATATCTTAGAACCAGAGGACAAAATAGAAATTGAAAGAATTCACTGATCGCCTCTTGAAAAAGATCCCAAAAAGAAAACTCCTAGGAATGTTATAGCCAGGTTCCAGAGTTCCTGGAACTGGAACTTCTCCTTGAGAAGGAGAAAATATTATAAGCTGCCAAGAAGAAACAATCTGAATATTGTGCAAACACAATCAGGATAACACAGGATCTAGCACCTTCTACATTAAGTGATTTAAGGGCCTGGAATATGATATTCCGGAGATCAAAGGAGCTAGGATTAAAACCAAGAGTCACCTACCCAGCAAAATTGAGTATAATGCTTCTGGGGAAAATACAGTTATTCAACGAGGTGGAGGACTTTCAAGCATTCTTGATAAAAAAAAAACAGAGCTGAATAGAAAGTTTTGACATTCAAACACAAGAAGCATGGGAAGGTAAACAGGGAAATGAAATCATAAAGAACTTATCAAAGTTGGACTATTTACATGCCTACATGTAAAAACAATTAATTGTAACTTATGAAACTTTTCTCAGTATGAGGATAGTTGAAGGGAATATAAATGTGTATATATGTGTGTGTGTATAATACACATATGTCTATAAAGAAGGTTATATATGCATATGAATACATATGTAAGTGTGTGTGTATATGTGTACAGGTATACATAGACAGAGGGCACAGAATAAATTGAATAAGAAATGATATTTAAAAGGTGAAATTGAGAGGAGGGAGAGGAAATAATGAGAGGAGACAGGGAGCGACAGAATGGGGTTAATTATCTCATATAGAAGAGGAAAGGGATAACTGTTACAATGGAGGGGAAGAACAGGAAGGCAAAAGGGAATGGGTCAACCTTACTCTCATTGAATTTGGCTTAGATATACACTCGAAATTAGGTATCTTGCCCTACAAGAGAGTAGGGGAGAAGGATATGAGAAGGGGGATGATGGAGGGGAGAGCAGGTTGGGGGGGAAGGTTGTTAGAAGCACACACTTTTATAAAGGAACAGGGACAAAGTAGAGAATAGAACAAGTGGAGGGTGGGATAGGATGGAGGGAAATACAGTCTTTCACAATATGTCTACTGTGGAGATGTTTTGTGTAACTACACATATACAACCTTTATTGAATTGCTTGTCTTCCCAGTGGGGGCAGGGGACGAGGGAGGAAGGGAAAGAATCTAGAATTTAAAGTTTTAAAATCAATTTTTAAAAAAATATAGACATACATATATATTTGATGATGATGATGATGATGATGATGATGATGATGATGATGATGTACATGCAACTATGAAATATACAGGCAATGGGGTAGGGAGATCTATCTTGCCCTAATGGAAAGTCAGAGGAGTGATGGGGGAAGATATAGGAGAGAGCAGATTGGGGGAGGGGTGTAAGGGGCCCACTATCTCTGGGCCTTATAGTTCCCGAGGTCTCCGCCCTCACTTACCCATCTTGGGTCTTCGGTCGTCACTGGCCTCCGATGGAGGAAATACCAGACAGAACGCCCGAGGTTTACAGGAGTTGTTTA
>JAQQSU010007365.1:0-13244 GCA_028627135.1 Pseudochirops cupreus
GATAAGATGTAATGTTGTGAATATTATAATGTTTTGAATGTTTGTCTTGATTTGTAATGGAATAAACAGAGTGTTCACTATATTTTGTAATCTGAACTATAAAAGCTGTTCCTTTGGGAATCTGCTGGTGCATGGCGTTACAAATGGCAACAGGCTCCTCGAAACCCAGGACCAGCAGGGACCAGGGGAGGTTGTTTCATTCATTCCCTTGCCCTCAGGTCAGACTATGGCTAGATTCTAGGCTCTCCCAGGGCTCAACCATTTGAAGCGGGCTGCTCAGAAGTAAACAGGTGCTCAGAAAGAAGCCAGGCTCCTGAACTATCTCAGGAACACCCCAGTAACCCTCTCCCAGGAGCCCCTTGGCTACTGAGCACCAACATGGGGAGTCTTTCTAGCCCACTGGGGCCCTCTGAACCACTTGTCTGGTGACCTCAGAGGTCATTCCCAGAGTTAGCTAAGTAGAGATTCCTCCACCAGCTCCCAATCTTAGAACCTCCTCTGACAGAATCCCTCCAAGCAAAGCATGCTTTCTAGCTGCAGGTGGTTTTTACAGAGGCAATGGAGATGCCACAAATCTGATGACTTGGTATGGAGAAATTAGATCAGTCCTAGGAAAGGGAACCTGGGGACAGAGCCCTCTGATGATTCACGTACAAGGAGAGAAACACTGTAAAGGGACACCATGCCGAGATCAGAAAAAACAACCAAGGAAGGCCTTACATACAAATTATTCTATTTTCATTCCTCTTGTGATTCTTTCTCCTTGGCATGTTACCACTTGTGAGATACAAACTTCTAAATAAACCACCCTGCATGTGGGCACTGGCTCATGCTCTGCCCCAAACTGCAGCCAGGCTCCCAAGGCTCCCTAACCAACCTATGCCCAGCCCTTCAGCCCGAGCAGGAGAAAGGGACAGTTACCCTTTTTGGGGCCGCCACGGGAGGACGCGCTGAAGAATTTCTTCACTGTTGTCACCTTGCGACTCTTCTCATTGGTTTTCTTTCCCTCAAATTTGGAAAAGGTGAGCGACTGGGCCCCTTGGCTGCTCTGACTGCTAGCAAAGGCTTCTTCTTCCTCTCTCTGGAGCCTGCAACATGAAAGATGTGGCTAAGTCGGGACGTTGACAAAAATGTTCCAAGGAAAGGGGTTTCCCTTGTGTCTAAGAGGATTTCCTCTGAACTCAATGATCGGGGGAAGAGCCAGAGTTTGAGAACCAGATGCTAAATCTACCCAAAAGGTCTGGAAAAGACAATTCTCCTACCACAAGGCCCCCTCCCCCCACTAATGTGCTGATCCCTTTCCTCAAGGGGAATCTGGTCCATGGACAGTGAGTGGTACCTCTGTATCCCCAACATCTAGCAAGGTGCTCCCAGGCAGCAGGGGCTTGGGAAACATTTGTTGAATTGAATCTGTCTCATTTCCTTAATTAGAAAACAAAATGTTTGGGACAGGAACTACAGTTTATGCTTCTATCCCAGGATACACAGCAAATGCCTAAAATTTGTTTCACTCCTAAAAGTCAATAAAAACCCTCAAGGGCCATCTGGGATCCTGGTGCAATGGCCTAAAGATGCTTAGGATGCAGCGTCAAGAAAGAGATTGCCCCAACAAGCATTTTTCACAAATTCATGGTCACAAACCACTAGTGTTTCCCAGACATGTCCAGCTATTACTTTGACTTTCTCCCCACCAGAAAATTGCTCTCTGCCCTGGGAACCCCTCCCTCTACTCCCGCCCCTGCCTCTTTTGGCCAGTTCTGGCCTTGAAACCCACTCCCCCCCCCATTGGCCACCTTTGGCCTTGGAAGGCCCCCTCCCCGCCTCCCACCCACCCCATCCCCGTGCCTCTACTGGCCTCTGGTCTTCTCTACCTCAGTTTTAGGTCTCCAAAGCACTTCCTGGTCATCTCCAGCCACCGCACCAGGTGTTCCCCTCATTCCATCCCATCCAGCTCCCCCATCAGAACATTAGCTTAAGGGCAGGTACTGGCTTGTTTTTATTTGCATCCCTAACACTTAGCTGAGTGCTTATCACACATGCTCCATCCATCCATCCATCCATTCATCCATCCATCCAGCCATCCATCCCATCCATCCCTCCCATCCATCCATCCATTCATCTATCCATCCATCTATCCCATCCCATCCGTCCATCCATCCAATCCATCCATCATCCATCCATCCCATCCATCCATCCATCCATTTATTCATCCATCCATCATCCATCCATCCATCCATCCATCCATCTATCTATTCATTCATTTGCCCAGCTTACTAGGTATTCCCACCTTTCAAATTTTATCACAATCCCATTACTGGGGAATACAAATCATCTTGGATTATCTACCTCATTTTTTAGGTATGGCTCTGTTTCTGGATCTTTTAAAGGCTCAATACCTCAAAACAACCAATCATATTTATTAACTTATTGATTAACCAATAATATTTATTGATCATCTATTATCAGGCTATGACAAGCATAAGTCTTTGCCATCAAGGGGATTACAGTCTAGCCACTCCAACAGGACTCACACACAGGAAACAATGAGGGAACACAACAGATAGCCAGGGGTAGCAGAAAGAACACTGAATTCAAAGATCCAAGAAATTAAGTTCACACCCTTCTCTGTTCCTTAATATCTGTTGGAACTGGGGGCCAAATCCTTCCTTCCCTGGGTCTGTTTCACCCTCTGTAAAATGAGGGGTCTGAATGATCAGCAGGATCCCCATCAGCTCAGTCTAAAGTTTCTAGAATATAGTAAGTGCTCCATTGTTACCAACTCCTGCCTAAATTGGCCCCAACAAGGAACAAAGAGGGAGCTAAATGTCCTTTTCCCCAGACAGTAAGCCAACCTGCTGACAATCCGATGTACAGGAGCAGGAAAAGGATTAGTTCCCAGGGAAAGAAACACAGGCACCCCACGAGTGGCAGTAAGCCGCCCCTCACCGTTCTGCCAGCTCCCAATCCTCCTGAATCTGCCGCTGCCGGGCCTTCTGATACTCTTCCCTCCAGCACTTGGAGCAGAAGCCCTGCCAAGCTGAGTTGCCATAATAACCACATCCTTTCTTGCACAGGAGCTCCGACTGGTCCACATGAATCCCTCTGCGTTCAGACTTAAGATTCATCTTCCTTCTGTTAAACCAAGGAACAAAAGGGAGGAGTTAGAAAGAACTTCCTAGAACTTGGGTATCCTATACTGCAGGAAGGAAGAGCAGCAAAGCCCAGTGGAATTCCTCTATGGCCCTGACTTCTCCCAAAAGAAGGGGAGAAAAGATGGCAAAGTCCTCAGGGCATATCCTGCATTCCTGAGACTGAGGAGGGGTCTGGGCACCTTGGAGGGCAAAGTACATCTTTTTTCAGGTCCCAGCAAACTCTCTACAATTCTTACCCCCAAGAGCCCACTCAGGGATACACTGGTGTTGTACAGTGTTTCCTTTGGCTTTCTGCCTCTGAAGAAATATTTATACATGCGTCCTTTATACAGCAATGCTGACTTAAGAGGAAGGAGGGGGTAGTTAAGGCATCAGTGACTTTGGGAAGTGACAGGGCTGTTTTGTTCCCAACGACCACGCCTCCATTGGTCAATGGAGGAGTTTCTCTTTGAGATTTGATGTGACACTTCCTGCAGATTCATACAAGAAACAACGTCCATCAGCTGGGTGACCCATGAGAAGGAAACCAATGAAAGATTCATCTTGGGATTACGAAAGTAGCAAAGGGGATTAACACAACCTTTTCCTTTTTTGGGTACTAAGGAGAAACTTTCTAATTTGGGAAAGTTGATTCCCAGAGGGAGTGATGACGTTGGGGCCAAGAATGGCAGCAATAGGCCTCCCTTTTTGCAATGCAACTTTTCTGACAGCAGATTTTCTCAATCTGCTGAGGCTGAACCATTTTGCCCATGTCTATTTTCTCCCTGCATTCACTAGATACAGCCAGGGGCTGGAGGAAGAGGAGCCATTCTAAGATCTCAGAAAGGAAATCCTCTGGGTCGAAATAGCACCTAGACGGTAGCATACATGACCCACCCACCCCCAATCAGAAAAGTTATCACTTGTGGGGAGCTTTAGTGTGAACTTAACAAACATAAGCATTTCAATACATAAACTACAGAAAAGCACACTGTGTAGAAACTGTTAACTTCCTCTTCTGCTGTCATTTCAGTCATGTCTGACTCTCCATGACCCCATCTGCGGTTTTCTTGGCAGAGATACTGGAGTGATTTGCCATTTCCCTTTCCAGAAAATTTGACAGATGAGGAAATTGAGGCAAACAGGGTAAAGTGACCTGCCCAGGGTCACACAGCTAGTAGGTGTCTGAGGCCAGATTTGAACTCAGGTACAAGTTTTCCTGACTTCAGGCCCAGAGCTCTATCCACCCACTATACTACCCAGCTGCCCAATAGGGATGACGACAGTAAGGGCATAGAGAACATAGGGATGGACAGGAGAAAGGATTCATAGATATGGGTTTATCTTGGAGAGAAGGGTCTCTTCTTCCTAAGAGACAAAAGTGAAGGAAGAAACAGTAAGGGAAGATGTTGAGTAGAGTGAGATGAGGAAGGAGTGGAAGGGGGAACTCTGGTTCAGTGAAGTATGTATGAGAGGAGGACCTCAGCTGAGAGCGGTGGGGAAGGAGGTACCACAGAAGGCTTGATGACAAATGGGAATGCTTAGAGCAGCCACTGTGGCAAGTGGGATGGTGAAGCAAGTCAGGAGGAAAGGAATGGATGTCCTGCTTCATGGAGCAGAGTCAGGCAAAAAGGCCCCCACACTGGCCACAACTGAAAATAGGCTTCGATCGACACTTCGGACCTATTATGGCCTCTTTCGCCAAGAGGCAGGAGGTAAGTCTTATCATAAGGCTTCTAAAATGGTAACTGCTCACAAGGAAGTTTCAAAATCTTTCATTTTTTCCCCCTTTCTCCCATAAGAACTTGAACAGGCTTCAACAAACATAAATCTTTTTCTAGACAAAGAACAGAAAAGCAAGTAAAAGCCCTGTATGTGAAACCATAAATCTCCACTACCTGTAGCTTTTTAAAAAAACCTTTTAAATATAACATGGCAATCCTGACACTGCCTTGCATGCCTGTGACCTCCTCTGAACTTTCTGATGCTGTTTACTGTCAATGATTCTTGGATGTTCTTTTTTTTCCATTTAAAATTTTTAATCACTTATCTCACTCCCCCCCCAAATCAAAGTTCTCCCTTCCACAGTCCCTGCACTGGTCACTCATCTGTGTCCTAAATCAGTGATCTCCCTCTGGGGAACAGAGCTTCGAGCCCAGCTCATCTTCTGCACCCTTGGGCTGAATTGGAGATCCTGTTCCAAGCCCAGAGCATCACAGCTGTAGGCCCAGCCCTAGCCCGTGCCAATGGGCCGAGCCCGAAAGCTTCCAGCGAGCTAACTCTCTGATCTCAGCCTGGGCAGGCCCACCTGTGGGGGGCCCCCCCCCCACCCTAGGATCTTTCTCAGTCTCCCCAGAGATTCCTAATAGTTCCAGAAGCAGCACTGACCCTTCCCTAAGCATCCAATAGTCTCCTATCATAGATCTAACCTGCAAAAGATAGTCAGACTTAAAAATACTTAGCTCTGATTTCTGAGAAGACTGAAGACAAGTTTAGACTCCAACTCCCATTTAAAACTGGCAGATCAGGGTGGGAGGGAATAGGTCAAAAAGTGGGTAAATTTAGATGCGCCAAGAAGAGACGATCAAACTGGCTGAGCTGCCCGTGGCTTCTTCCATGTTCAGAATCTTCAAAAACTTCTTTGATGCTTATCACTGCCTATGGCAGAACTGGCATCACATTAATGAGAAGGCATTTTTAAAGCCCTTACTGTGTACAAATATAAGCAGAGAAGACGAGAGTGGAAGATAACACATACCGCTGCTGGAAAAGAGAGAGGGAGAGTCCCTGGGCGGCCGCAGTGAGGAGGCTGAAGGTCTGGGGGGCAGGTGCGGATGGAGTCAGGGTTCAAGTCCCAGAACCTCAACCCAAAAGGGAGAGGAAGGGGTAGGAAAGGTGCATCTGAGTGCCTTTAATAAGCCGCCTGAACGATCTCAGTAGCTTTCGGACAGTTTTTTACTCTGTACAAAATCTCCCTTAAACTGAACTCTCCAATAACAGCCTTCAGCCAAGCACAGGACCCAACATGCAGAGTACCTGCCTAGTAAGTGCTTTCTCTCTCTAGCTATAAACCTCACATAATCATACTAACAATAACGTTAGTTAGCTTTTATATCGTGCCTACTACGTGTGAACACTTCACAAACAGGATCTCACTGAACCCTCACAACTCTGGGAGGTGCACACTATTACAATCCCCATTTTACAGCTGAAAAAACTGAGACGGAGGCAACGTGACTTGTCCAGGGTCACACAACTATTCAGTGTCTAAGGCTGGACCGCAGAACTGGCGCTCTATCTACTGCACCGTCTGCTCCCTACCTAGTTCACTGATTACTTGAGTATATGTAGAATCAAAGGCTTTAGAGCTGTTAGGAGCCTCAGAGACAGTTCGGTCTAACTCCCTCACTTTACAGATGGAGAAGATAAGGGAGGGGAATGATGTGATTTGTCCAAGGTCACAAGGGGGTATAAAGTAGAATCTGAAGGCAAGTCTACTCCTCCATGGTGCCTTCCCATTGGTAAAATCCCCTCCAAGTGGTTGTGGCCCATCTGGGTTCCAGGTGGTCAGAAATGAGAGATGAAGGCCAGGAAGTTCTCCACAGACAGCACAGAACAGCACAGAACAGCACATAAACCAGGACTCAGAGACTTTGGGGTGTTGTGGAGAAACTCTGGGCCAGTGAGGGCCCATTGGGAGCCCTTGATGCTCATCTTAGCTCTGCCACTAATAATAACATGGAATAACAGGCATATCTCTAACATTTATTTTCAACCAGATCATTTGCTGCAACACTACCCTGGGGCAACAAGATACATCACCCCTTCAGCTCTCTCCTCTGTAAGAGACATAACTGGAGGAAGGGATGGCCAAGGTGCCCAGCTCTGACAAACAATGCTTCTGGAACGGATTAGCCAGGAGAGGTCAAATCAGTCAGAACCAGTTTGTGCAACAGCGTAGGTACCTTCCCATGCTATAACACGATTTATATTAGATCCAACAGACATCTGGTGCTGTTTAAGAAGAAACAAGTGAAAGTCTTAAATTCCTTAAGCAAACTTCACTTGACTAGCAATTTTAGAGACTCAGAGGCTGGTAGAAGGAGTCTTTAAAGGCCATTTTACAGACAAAGGACACTGAGATCCAGGGAGGTTAAATGCCTTGGCAGGGTCACCCAGGCAGAGAGTGCCAGGGCTAGGCCTCAAACCTAGATTGTTTGACTCCAAGTCCTATTCCCTTTCCACTGTACCATGCTGCCTCTCAAAGACTTACCAAATAGCTTTATGAGCTGCCTGGTCAGTTATTTTTTCAAAAGGATTTTTAGAACACTAAGCTCAGGTGTACAAGAGTCCTAAAGAAGGTAAGAAATTCTAAATGCCTTCACCCTTAAAATAGGACAAGATTCACTAACACGTCACTAGGGCCGTGTAAGGAGTGATGACTTAAATTCTGTAGGCAGCTTCAACTGGAAGAAAGAAAACAAAGAACACGCTCAAACAAATGCCTTCATTTAGCCTGCAGTTCCTTCAGAACACAAGGAGATGTTCTAAGTGAGTCTCTGGAGAACACAGCTGGTAATAAGAACCCATTCTTTTGATGGAAACAAGCCTGCTGCTATCAGAGTTGGTGCCAATGGGAGCCCAGCGACAACCCTAACCGAAATACGCTCCCTTAACCTTCTGGGGTTCAGGTATTCCATGAAATACAACTTCTACCTACATGTTTCCTTTCAACTAAGTTATTAAAGCCTTCTGCATTTCACACAGAAACAGAATCAAGCCTGAGCTCTTCTGGAAGAGCTAACCATTTGTGGAGGGCAGAGTTGGATCATTTCTTCATCTACAAACTAAGGGCATTGGCTGGGATGAACGGGAGGGGCCTTTACAATTCTCAAAGTCAGTGAATTGAAGACTAAAAGTATCCCAGAATATCAGACCTAGAAAGGTCACCTAGTTCAGCACCCTTATTTTCTTTTTAAAATATCTTTATCCTATCATTCATTTTTACGTTGCCTTCTTTTCCACTCCCTTGTCCAGCAAACCTTCCATTGCAACAAAACAATTTTAAGAAGAGAAAAATGATTCAGCCAAACTAATCAACACACTTACATGATACTCTACACCCTTGGTCTGCACCTTTGCAAAGTCAGTCATTCAGGAGGAACTAAGGAAGCCCTTGCTACATAAGAGGAATTGTGCTAAGTACTAGAGATAACAACACACACACACACACAGAGTCTTCGCTCCTAAGGAGCTCACAGTCTCATAGGGAAGATGACTAGAAGTGCAGATAACTAGAGATAGGAGAAATGAACAGTACAAATAGAAAGTCATCTCAGAGGAAAGGCAATGGATTCCCCAAATGGGGAGTCTGAAAGCTTGGCCTCCTGCAGAAAGTGGGATTTCAGCTGACACTTTAAGACAGCAGGAGGCAAAACGGGGGGCACTCTGGGCAACAGGCCAGCCAGGGAAGAGGCATGGAGTGTTGGGTGCAATAAACACAGGGCCTGCAGCACTGGATCACATGCTAGAGGGGAGTCCCAAGAAAGAAGGCTGGGAAGGCCAGAGGGCCCAGGCTGGGGGTATATTTTCTCAGCTCTTCAACCCCTCACTTTCCAAATGAGAAAACTGAAGTGACTGCTGAGAGCTGGACTGCTTGGGAGAGCCCACAATTGAAAGAACCGGGACTCATGATTCCCTGACCAATGACCTTTCACCTGCACAGGAAAGTCATAGGACCACTGACTGAGAGCACAAAGGGACTTCAGAGATTACTGAGCCTAACCCCTTCATTTTAGAGGAGAAATTGAGGCCTGGACTGGCCCCCAGGTCCTCCATCTGTTCCACAGGCAGAGCTGGGATTGGAATCTAGACCCTATGTCCCCCCAAGTTTTCTGCCTGACCAGCATCCACAGGGACTTCTTAATGTTTTCAATGCAAAAAAAATCTTGAAAGCAAAGCTGCCAAGAGAATACTGAAATCAATGGAGAATTCACCACGGGAAATTCACCAGTGCTACAAAACCTGACATTTTGTTCATTTTCATTTTCTCCAAATAAGTGCAGGATCTCGTTACTGAGGATAATAATCACCTTACTATTTACAAGTCATTTCAAAATCTCCCTTTGACCACGAAAGTGACCCAAAGGTCAGAAAACTCTTCAAACACCCGTGCCAAACCTCTGAAAGGACAACTTCCAGACCAGTCCTCCTCAGTCACTGAATCTTACACAGTGGAAGGGTCCCGAGAAGCACTCTAGTTTGACCTGAATTAGAATTTCTGCCCCTACATATCCCTGAGGAAGGATCAATCACGCAGCCTTGGTTTGAAGACTTCCACTGACAAGGAGCTCACTACCTCTACAACAGGAGTTCCTGACCTTTTTTTGGTCAAGGACTGCTCTGGTAACCAACTGGGTGAAGCCTATGGACACCTTCTCAGAATCTTATTTTCAAATACAGAAAATAAAATACATAGCACCACAAAGAAAATTATATTGAAGAGATATCAAAATACTCTAAAAAGTTCATGGACCCCGGTTATGGACCTGTGCCTGAGAGGAAGCTCCTTCCACCTTTAGCTAGCTTTAAACAATGACCTCCCCTCAGACCTGCCTCTCTGAGGCCTTCACCTGCTGTTTCCAGCTCTGGGCTCGCAGGCCAAGTCCAATTCTTTCTTCCATATGAAAGGCCTACAAATACTCGGAAGACAGCCACCACTGCTCTTGTCTCCTTCCCCTGGATTCCTTCTTGCTGTTAGAAATTTCAAATACATCAAGTGTTTATAATAAAAAAATCAACTGAATGAAGAGAGAGATGAGCAGAACCAAGAGGACACTGTATACAGTAACAGGAACGCTGTTTTAAGAACAACTTTAAGCAGCTAAGTCGTTTTGCCTATTACAAACACCTAAATTAACGACAAAGGACACAGGAAGGAAGACACTCTCCACGTCCAGGGAAAGAACTGATAAACATGTGTGTATGGAATGGCTTTACATATATAGACACATATTGATACATTACATATATAATATATATTTTATATATTATAGAAACATGTTAATACTACATATAAAACTTTAGTACATATTTATATGTAGTAGTTACATATTAAAAAGAAAAGAATGTTGTACATCATATATTTGAAGTTTCAAGTGCAATCATCTTTTTTTATTACACTATGTTATGGAAAGGCTTGTTTTATTCCACAAATTAAAAATACCAGAAATTTTAAAAAATGTTTAAGTTAACTGAATGAATAATATGAATGTATAACCAGGTTACTCTAGGCCAGCCAACATTGCCAAAAGTTCAGTCCCATTGTTTAAAAAGATCTTGACCCCCTTCAGTTGGTTCACCTTTCAATTTTCTCCATAGTAAAGATTACTAGATCTTTGAGTCTCAGAATTATAATAAAGTTGGAATCTTCAGTGCTTTTGGAAAAAATGCTCCAGTGCTTATCTCTGGGAAATCCCCAGTTGTTTCACTATCCATCATCAGGTTTAAAATTTAGTCACACTACAACTCCTGGATCATGTGTGCGCTTCAAGGTCCCAGATTTTTTCCCAAGTCTACTTATTGCTTTCAATTCTAACTCTTATTTCTTTATCTTTCACATTTGAAAGATCTGTAAGGTTAAACTCAGTATATATATTCTTGCTCTATGTTCTAAAAAGCATGGTCCCTTAAGACACACTCTTGAGATCTTTAAATCAATTAAACATTTATTTAGCTCCTCTTAAATGCAAAGAAGTGCACTGAGCACCAAGGACACCCAGAGGCATCCAGAAACACCAGGAAGATTATTGGATTTGGAGTCAAAGGCCCTAGGCTGGAACACCAGCCCTGCCACTCACTACCCATGATGTCTTGGTCAAAACTCCCACCCCCTATTCTGTGCTCCTGTTTCCTCATCAGGAAACGAGAGGTGGACTTAACTAAGGCTCCTCTTAACTCTAAACCCTATGATCCCATCTCATTGCTTCCCTTTTAATCTTAGCATTATTAGATTGGTTTGTGCAAAAGCTTTTAAATTTTATATAATTAAAACCATTCACTTTATGTCTTGTGAGTCTCTCTATTCCTTGTATGGGCCATGAACTGTTCTCCCGTCCATAGACGTGATGGGTATTTTTCCCATGTTTTTCTAATTTGTTTATGATAGTACCTTTCACACCTAGGGCACATACCAATTTGGAGTTTATCTTAATATAAGGTATGAGATGGTGGTCTAAATCTAATTTCTTCCATACTATTGTCCAATTTTCCCAGAAGTGTTAGTGAAAGAAAGAAAGAAAGGAAGGAAGAAAGAAAGAAAGAAGAATCTCTGCAGCAAGTTTCTCTGATAAAGGTCTCATTTCTAAGATATGCAAGGAATTGATTCAAACTTTTAAGAAAAACAGCTATTCCCCAAATGATAAATGGTTTAAGGATGTGAACAGGCAATTCTCAAGGGAAGAAACCCAGATTATCTAAAGCCACATGAAAAGTATGCTCCAAACACTACTAATTAGAAAAATATACAAATTAAAACAATTCTGAGATTCTATCTTACACCCATCAAAGTGGCAAAGATGACAAGGAAAGCAATAAATGATGAAAGGGCTGTCAGAATATAGGCATACTCATACACTGCTGGTTGACCTAAGAATGGATACAATCATTCTGTAAAGCAATTTGGAATATAAACAAGAAGTTAGGGGATGGCTGGGTGGCACAGTGAATAGAGTACCAGCCCTGGAGTCAGGAGGACCTGAGTTCAAATTTGGCCTTACACACTTAACATTTACTAGCTGTGTGACCTTGGGCAAGTCACTTAACACCAGCTGCCCTGCCTTCCCTCCCTCTCCCCTGCCCTGGTGCCAAAAGCAAAAAATACAACAACAACAACCAAAAAGTTACTTTGACCCATGGGAACAAACCACCACATGTGACCCTGTTCTGGGCAGTGCAAAAGAGCACAACAGGTACATTAGACACAGGAGAACTCTCTAAGCCCTTGAAAGGAAAAAGGAAAAAAGAAAAAGGGAGAAGATTCATATGTACAAAAGCATTTATAGCAGCTCTTTTTTTGGTAGCAAAAAAAACCCTAGAAACCAAGGAAATGTTCACCAATGGAGAAATGGCTAAATAGGTTGTGGTATATGAATGTGATGGAATACTATTGTGCTCTAAGAAATAAGGAAATAAATTATTTCAAAGACATAAGAAAGATCCATATGAAATGATGTAGAGTGAAGTGAGCAGAACCAGAAGAAAAATTTGTACAATAACACTATAAAAATAAACCACTTGAAAGCCATAAGAACTCTGATCAATGACCATTCAGGATTCCAAAGGAAACTGGCCATCCATTAGAGAGAGACGGATTTAGGATGCAGAATGTACGTACCTGCTAATATAAGTTATGTGGTCATTGAAGGAATTTGTTTTGCTTGACTACGAATATTTGTTACCAGAAATTTGTTTTTCCTTTCCTCTTTTTTCAATGGTATAGGAAGTGGAAGGGAGAGAAAATTGATTTTCTGTTAAATTTTTTATGAGATATTTTTAAAATTAACTTCTGTTTATTTTTAGTTTACATCATTTATTTCCACAAGATTTTGAGTTACAAATTTTCTTCCCATCTTTCCCACCACCCCAAAAGAGTGATCCCACTGAATACCCCCTCCCCCAATCTGCTCTCTACTATATCCTCCCCCATCCCCCCTCTGACTTTCTGGTAGGGCAAGATGGAGCTCCATACCCCAGTGCCTGTATATCTTATTTCCCAGTTGCATGTGAATAATAATAATAATAATAATAATAATAATAATAATATTTTTAAAAAAACATTTGATTTTAAAACTTTAAATTCCAGATTCTTTCCCTTCCTCCCTTGTCTCCCACCCTTACTGGTAAGATAAGCAATTCAATATAGGTTGTACATGTGTAGTTATGTAAAACATTTCCATAGTGGATATATTGTGAAAAACTGACTATATTTCCCTCCATCATATCCCCCCCACTTGTTCTATTCTCTACTTTGTTCCTGTCCCGTTACAAAAGTGTATGCTTCTAACTACCCTCCCTCCCAACCTGCCCTCCCCTCCATCATCCCCCTTCTCATCC
>JAQQSU010007366.1:0-13244 GCA_028627135.1 Pseudochirops cupreus
GAATATTATAATGTTTTGAATGTTTGTCTTGATTTGTAATGGAATAAACAGAGTGTTCACTCTATTTTGTAATCTGAACTCTAAAAGCTGTTCACAGTAGCATTCCTTTGGGAATCTGCTGGTGCATGGCATTACAGTCTCCAACATTTTTTATAGCACATTAGTATTCCAATTACATCCATATACCCCAATGTCAGTCTCTTTGATGATCTGTCCCTTGACCATTCTGAAAAACTCTTCTCTGGTGGCTATTACTACTAAATATTCCAGAATTTATTATTTATAAGATGTGCATGAGGTGTGTCACCCACAGATTATCTCTAAAAAGTACCCTAGATGGCATCTAGTCTACCTCTCATATTCCTCTTACCTCTAGAAATCCTACTCATCTATCAAGGCTCGGCTCCAATATCACATCCTTCACAGGTTTCCCAATCCTTGCCTCCCCCACTGAACTTGTTCTTTCCCCAGACTAACCACTTCTTATAAACATATGTCACTTAAAGAAACATTTTAAAAGTTTTATTTAATTGTACTGCTCTCAACTACTCAACCCAAGTATAATCCTATAGCATCTTATTGGTACATCTTATGGGTGCATTGAATATAAGAGATGGAAAGACCCTTAGAGATTTAATTCAATTGACTAAATATTAAGTATCTACTATGAATTTACACTGTGATCATCTAATCCAACTCCTTCAGTTTAAAAATGAGGAGCCTCAAGGCCCAAGCTCACACACGCTATAAGGGGCAATCTGGACCCAATTGTCTCCAGCAGTAAGTCTGCATGAACAGTAAGTTCATTCCTCACATTCTTATTTGACAGAGACCCCCAGACAAGAGACGAGGGCTCTGGGTTGCATAGTAGACAGTTACCTGTGAAACTTCTTTTCAATACAGAGGCAATGTCATATGGTCAAGAGACCTAAGGTTCAAATCTTAGCCTATTTATGACATTGGGCAAGTCCCTTAACCTCTGAAGCTTCAGATTCCTCATTTATGAAATCTGGAAGAATACATGACTTTGTGAGTTATGATTATAGTTCTCTACCTCCTGATTCATCTATCTTCCCCTTCTCCACGTACAACCTAGATGGAGGATTTTGAAGTTGATGTCTCAGAAGACCTGGGTCCCCTCCTATTTGTGAAGCTTCGTAAAATCCACCTTCTGCTAAAGGATGCCTGGTTCTGCAACCACATAACTGTTTGGATCTTTGAGCAGAGCATGGAGAAGGAGATAGTGTTCCCCTGTTACCGCTGGGTGCAAGGGGATGGTATCATCTGCCTGCCTGAGGCAACTGGTGAGAAGAGTGGATTGTGGGACAAGGAAAGGGCAGAGGACCTAGGACGGGTGGAGAGTTTAGGTGTTATCCCAATTAATACCCTCATTTTAAAGAAAAAGAAACTGAGGTTCATTAAAGGAATGTGACTTGACAAAGGTAGAATGTGGCTGGAGTTAAAGAACAGAAGAGGGGCAGCTGGGTGGTGCAGTGAATAGAGCACCGGCCCTGGAGTCAGGAGGACCTGAGTTCAAATCTGATCTCAGACACTTGACACATTGACTAGCTGTGTAACCTTGGACAAGTCACTTAACCCCAATTGCCCTCCAAAAGGCAAAAAAAAAAAAAGAATGGAAGAGAGTTGCTGAGGAGAGAACCAGAAGGAAGGCAGAGGATATAAGAAAGGGAAGGTACAAGGAAGGCAGAGTACAGTGAAGGGGCAGGGAAGTCAGAAATAGAAGGATCTGGAAGAAAAGTTCTATGACATAAAGCAAATAGCTTTACCTGGGTGAGGCTGGGGACATGAAGATGAGAATGTACAGTACATGATTCTAGAGTCAATAACAGAGACAGATTGGAGGTCTCAGAGTAGAAAATGTGAAGAATGTGGTTTTGGAGAATAGGAGGTATGGGAGTGGGTGAGGGTAGGGCAGGGACAGAAAATATGGCATCCAGAACTAGGGAAGGGGTAATATGGGGATAGGAGGCCTGGGATGCTGAAGTCTGCCCTAAGACTGGGGGGGGGGGCGCGCGTAGGTAAGAAAAGGGATGGGGAATGGGCTTGACAGAAGCAGAGAGGAACAGAAAATGGGAATAAGACTCAGGAAATTGGTGAGCTGAGGTCAGGGGATAGGGAGCAGCTTAGAAGCACATACATGGAGATGGACCAGGTAAGTGAGACCTTATTCCCATGTCTCCCCAGCTTGGATGATGAGAAATGAAGTCCAGGGCCTGTTTCAGAAACATGGAGAAGAAGAGCTGGAGGAGAGAAGGACACTCTATCGGTGATGTCCCTGACCTCTGACCCCTCAGTAACTTAAGCTCTGACTCCTGGGCCCTACCTTATATACATTGTGACCCATGACCCTTTAGTGGCCTCTAACCTTCACTGACCCTTGATTTTTAACATACCACTGACCTATTAACTTCTGATTCCATGGACCTCCAGCTGGGCCACCTGGAAGAAAGGGTTACCCTTGTCAGTGGCTGCAGCATCAGCTAAAGACCTGCCCCTGGATGTGAGATTCCATGAAGAGAAGAAGATTGATTTTGAGGGGACACGGATTGCAGGGTAGGAATGAGACCAGAGGCAAAACCTGAGGACTGGGGTGGGAGGTCCTAGGTACAGTGGCAGATATGGGAGTCGTGGGGAATATTCAAACATCCAATTCTCCACTTAATTCCTCTGCTCTTTCTCCTAGAGTGATGGATATTGCCCTTAAACGTCTGTACACCCTCCTGAGCTCCTGGAATAACTTGGAAGATTTTGACCAAATCTTCTGGGGCAATAAGAGTACCCTGGCCAGTCAGTAACAGTCCAATAACCTTTCAATCCAGTCCCATCCTCTCCAGTGACCCATCTATGGCATTCTGTGTTTCCCTTCCCCATATCAATAGCACCCAACTTCCCCTGAATACTTTATCACTGCTGTCTTTCCACTGACCATCTTATCCAGAAATGTCCCTAAAGGTGACTCACTTTAGGCCTCTTTTCTGAGGGTATCCTAGGCATCTGAGGGTGGGGGGCTCAAATGCTTGGGACCCTGAGGACTATCTGAGCACAGAGGCCCTTGGGGTGCTGTGATCTCTGCCTTCTGCTCCCAGAGAGGGTGCGCCAGTCCTGGAAGGATGATGATTTTTTTGGCTACCAGTTCCTCAATGGTGTCAACCCCACACTGCTGAGAAGGTCCACCTCACTCCCCATTCGACTTGTGATCCCTCCAGGGACAGAGGGTCTCCAGGCCCAGCTGGAAAGAAAACTCCAGGTAGCCCTTTCCTCTTGTTCTCCTCTCTTCTCCAATACTTTCTTCTCCCTTGGCATCTCTCTGATGATACAAAATTAAAAAGGCTTCAAGCGATCAAATTAGGTCAGTTTCTAAACACATACAACACATTGCTTGGGGTCCAGGGAAAGGAATAGGCTGAAATTACACAAGGACAATTTGATTTGAAGAATGGAGGACCCCTAACTAGATGTCGGAAAAACATGATCCATTACAAAAGTACAACAGGAAAAGTCAACAGTAGTAACTTATCCTTCATACAGAACTTCAATTTGAGGGAAATCTTGAAGATATGTAAGATACAAGAAAAGGGGGCATAAGAGTAATATGAATCTACTATTCTTTTTTCTGGAGAACTTGGTATAAAAGAGAAACAAGACAGAAAAAGAGGAAATAGATGAAGACAGGAACAGATTAACAAATGAAGATTCGCCATATGGATTTTAGTACACAAAGAGAGGGAGAGGGAAGGGAGTCAAGAGATTAAATGATTTAAGCAAAGTTTCCTGGAGGAGATGGGAGGGGAGGGCTTAAGAATTTGGAAGGGCTGAGAGAAACGCTGAAAGGAAAGAAAATAAATTTTGGGAAAGAAGAAAACTAGTTTGGAAGTAGAAAAAGAAGAAGGGAGATGGTAGGTTTGTTTGGGAAGGGACAAGAGTATGCCAGAGAGAGAGAGAGGCCAAATAGCTTGGGAGCTTAGACTGGGTACAGGAGATTAGAAGAGAGAGAGGAGTATGATCATCCAAACAGAGGGAGCTTTGAGCTACTTCAATGTAGTGTGAATGAAAAGGGCTCTGGAGTCTGGAGACTTGGTTGGTAACCTCTGCTTTGCTGTGTGACCCTGGACAAGTCATTTCCCTTCTCTGGGCCTCAGTTTCCTCCACTGTAAAATGAGGGGTTGAATGAGATGACCTCCAAGGTGTCTTCCAAGTTTCATATTCTGTGGGCCTGGGTCTAGTTAAGAATCTGGACTTCTCTTTTAGTCCCTTATGCTGATCCTTTGACCATCCCTGGTATTAAAATTATTGTTCCACATTAAGCTTTGAACCTAATATAACATTAGTATATCCCCCAGGAGGGTTGCCTGTTTGAGGCTGACTTTTCCCTGCTGGCTGGAATCCAGGCCAATGTGATCCAGGGAGAGAGGCAACATCTGGCTGCCCCCTTAGTTATGTTAAAGATGGAGCCTGATGGGAAGCTGCTACCCATGGCCATCCAGGTAAGAGAACCCAGGCATCCTTCTACCCAGCTCCCTTATTCATCCTTCCCCTACCCCACTGCCTCCCCACCAATCTATTTCCTGGGACAAAGGCCTCTGACTCTCTGCTCTGCCTCATCAACCCCGCTTCCTTTCAAAGACCCAGAGACCTAATGCCCTATTCATGGAGTGCAATAAAATGAGCAGTGACTGGAATAGCGGCCCTGGGTTCACATTCACTACCTGTCTGACCTTCCCTGGGCATATGAGGTCCCTTCCAGGTCTAGCACTATGATTGTATTGATTCTTTTGTCCTCCAGCTCCAGCCTCCCTGCTCTAGCTCTCCAGATCCACCACTCTTCCTGCCCTCAGATCCCTTCCTCACTTGGCTCCTGGCCAAGGCCTGGGTCAGAAATTCTGATTTCCAGCTGCATGAGCTGCAAGCACATCTGCTGAAGACCCATTTGGTGGCTGAGGTGTTTGCTGTAGCCACCATGAGGTGCCTCCCAGGGATGCACCCCATCTTCAAGGTACCCACCTTAGCCTACAGGTACCCTTCACTGAACCCAGGTGAAACAACTGCCGAATCCAACTAGAGGGCAATGTTGAGCAAGCTTTTCTTTACACCAATCAAGCTTTATGTGTTTCCCCTGACAGCGAAGAATTCTGGGAGGTAGTTTTGATGCAGGTAAAGGAAAAAGTCTTTTTCCTTCTCTGACCCTTAATTTCCTCCTCTGTGAAATGAAATAGAACAAATGATGTCTCAGGTCCTTTCTACTTCTTACTTTCCAAGGTTCTAGACTGTGGTAATTTGAACACTCAGTGTATACGTAAGCACTTACTGTGCACCAGGCATTGATAAAATCTCTGAAGGATTGACAAATGATGCGGCCTCTGCCTTCATGAAGTTCATGATATACATATAAACCTGTAACACAATCTGTAATGAACTGGGTGCCTGCTCTCTCGTTTTAACATCTCCTGGCACCCTCTTCCTCTCACTCCCTGTCACCTCCCCTCTCTTCTGTTCCTTGCTCCCCCTGCTCTCCACTTTTTTCTTTTCTCTTCCTCCTTTTCTTTTACTTGCTTTCCCTTTCTTTTTTCACTTCTAATTGAGATAGAAACAAACACTGCATGGGTAGGAGGAAAAATCTGTGGACCAGGCTACCTGAATTGGAGAGTTTGTGCAGGGCAGAAGTGAGAGGCTCTTTGGGGACCAAATTTGTGGAGATTTTGAAGGCTGTTAAGAACTTTGAACTTTATATTGGATGAAAATGGATATCTTAAGAAGATAAATTTGTACAGTGTGGAGTGGAGAGAGAATGGAGACAATGATCACAATTAGGCTGTAATAGTAAAGGTGACAGTGAGAAGGGAGAGGAGGAGCTGAGATATTACAGAGGAAGATTTAACAGGGCTGAGTGATTATAGATGGAGAACAACAGAAAGTAAGGAGTCAGGGAAGACTGATCTTTTGAGCTTGAGTGAATGACAAATTGAAGAGTTGGTGTGAGTGGAGACAAAATTTGGGGGACATATGATGTGGATAGTTTTAGACAAGTTAACATGGAGCTCACTGTGTGACATTCAAAAAGAGAGAGACTTTTGGTACCTAGAAATATAGCAGTGGAGACCCAGTGAAAGGTCCAGGCTGAAGATGTAGATTTGTATAATACAGAGGTGATTGCCAAAGTCATGAAAATATGACTAAGTGTAAAAGAAGACCTGTAGATGACAGAACCTTGTAGGGTGTCCACCACTGGGATCAGGAAGAAAAGACATAAGGAAACATAGAAAGAAATTATAGATATAGATGGTAAACAATTCCTCAAAGATCCAAAAAAAAAACCTCCCAAGAAGATGTGGAGAAAATGAGACTTTGAGCTGATAGCAAGGGAGTATGCAAATGACTGTGGAATCCCAAATTTCCTCAGAAATACATATCAAGTGACTCTCTTGCTCAAGACACTACAATGAATGACTCCTACTCCCCATTGTGGTATTCTATAATTTGGCCTCACATACATTCCTTCAATCAATTTTGGTCTTCCCCAAATATGTTTATGCTTAATCCCACTTTCATATATTTACTGCTGTTTTTCCTCTTTTGCTCCTACAAAACAGCCCTCCAGTGTCCTTCCCTCTTATTCAAGTTTCTTGTCCTTGAAAGACCTCGAGGGCATCATTTTTATCTTCTTGCCCCTAGATCTCATCTCATCCCATACCAACTATGTAATCTGTCCACATACTTTGTAATGCTTCTAAATTGCAGGATTGCAGCACCATCCTTGCTCAGGGTCTATTGTCCTGTGGGACAGAAGCTTTCTCCTCTTATTTCCACCTTTCCTTTTCCAACAGCTCCTGATACCTCATTTCCGCTACACAATGGAGATTAACACTCGTGCCCGAACTGAGCTCATCTCTGATGGGGGAATTTTTGATCAGGTATGAAGGGGTGGGACTCAGGAGTTAGAAAAATGTGGGGGAGTCAAGGAAGAATATGGACCTCAAACCCAGGTCCTCCTTTTTTTTTAATCCTTAGGAGCAAATGAAGTCTTCCTCCTCCGACAACCTCAAATCAATGACCTGAGTCTATCTTATTTTTAATCCAATTAAACATTTATTAAATACCTAGTATTTACAAGGCACTGTGACTATACAGATAAAACCAGACATAATCCCTGTCCTTCATGAGCTTACAAAATGGTAGAAGTAAAGAGATGTACACAAATAATTACAAACTAGAAGATGATTTAAGTACAGATGAAGGGTCAAACAACAATGTAAGATTCAAGGAAGGAGATCACATCTACCTGAGTATATTAAGGAAGGAATCATTGGAGTGGGAGCACTTGAGCTGGACTTCAAAGAAAAAGAAAGATTTCAATAGCTGGATGTAGAAGGATTGAATTAAACATATGGGGACACTGTGCCAATTCAGAATATATATACAGTGTATGAAGGGGGAATAATGTGAAATAAAGTGAGAAATGTAGGATAGAGCCAGATTAGGGAGGTCCTTGAATGCTAGACTGAAGAATTTGTATTTTATTCTGCAATCATGGCAAACCACTCAAGGTTGGGGGCAAAACAATGACAGCATCAAATATGTGCATTATCTGGAGTATTCTGGCAGTACTAAAGGATGACCTAGAAAAGAAGGGGACTGTAGGCCAGGAAAGCTGTTAGAAAGTTATTTCAAAAAACTACCTCAATGGTTTGGCAACTGATTGCATGTGAGAATGAGGGAAAAATAAAAAATGACCTGGACTCCCTAAATTCCTCTCATCCTTCTTTCTAATTCTTAAATCTGGCTCCCTATCTCCATCCTAACCTAACTTTCCATTCAACCTACACAGGTGGTGAACACTGGTGGTGGAGGTCACCTGGATATTCTCCGAAGGGCAACCTCCTGTCTGACCTATAGATCCCTCTGCGCTCCTGATGACCTGGCTGACCGAGGGCTTCTAGGGGTTCCCTCAGCTTTCTATGCTCATGATGCCCTTCAGCTCTGGGATATTATCTCCCGGTGAGGAGGTGGCACCAAGGGGAGGGATGGACTGGAACAGGGGGAACATGGGCCAAGGGATTCCAACAGTGAAGGGGCAGGTGAGGACTGGGAATTAGACAATCTAGCCTAGACAAACAAGACAGCCAAGCCTGAAAGGACATATAAAAGAGTCATGAGATAGTGGCTAGGATATGAGAAAAAGAAAGTCATTGGAGGAGTTAGAACTGTTTGCATCATCTCTGTTTTTGGAAGAAAAATCATAGTTCACATTTACACGGCATATTATAGTTTTAAATCACTTTTTCTCACAACTACCTGTAAAGTAGGTAGTACAGGTACTATAATTACAAATGGCAAAAGGTATGTCCATTGTACTAGAGGTAAGGAAATTGAGACTTAGCCACATTACGTGACTTATCCTTAGTCATACAGTGATGAGAAATAGTCAGGGTCTATGGAAAAGAAACTTTAAATTAAAACAGAGAAAGTTGTCTAGGTAAATCTTTCAATCTAAATGAGGAGAAAAAGGCATAGAGAAAGAGGGGAAGGGGAAAGGAGGGAGGGGGAAAGAGAGAAAAGCAGCTACAACATAGGAGGAAGAATGCCAATAGAGATGCCCAATATTCATAGGAGAGAGAATCCTAAAAAAAACCAAACAAAACCAAAACATAAATCCTTCAAATATATGACACAACTGCACAAAGGATGAATAATAAACACAAACTGGCACCACTGAGCCTTAATATGATTCATGACAAGAACATCGCTATGGAAAGTTATATGTTATTGAAATGGAAAAGGATAACGAGGGCAAAAGGTAAAAAAAAATGTTATGTGTTACCCTCCAGTCTAAGTCAGGACACTATGGTACTTCAGGTTTCGGACTAGAATGAGATGAGACATTCATACTCCATATACCATTTGATAAAAGGAAGTTCGGTCAATCAGAACACAGATATAATCTGCAAAGCAAACCAAATTCAATAGGCAATGGTCAGAAAGAGATCTCTCTATATAGGGCATTCAGAAGTCTACCAAACCCAAAGAGGATTAATTAATTACTAATGGGCTGAGCTTTATATCTTAGGCCACTGGTTTTCCCAACTCTTGTGACTATGCAACCATTTCAGTAAAAAAAATTTAGCATGCAATTCCAATATACCTATATTTATTTATATGTATATATTAGATACTATACTAATAAGTATGTAAACTGTGAAAGATACAAAAACATTAGTTGAAAATATGAGCTAAAGAAGAAATAATATTTGAATAAAAAAAGAGCCACTGGAGTTTACTGCTTGAAGAAAATAGTGTGTAGATCTTCAAATCCTGCCACCTGTGTGCAGGCAAATAAACTAATTAAGAGGCTGTTGTAACAGTCCCGGCAAGAGGTGATAAGGGCCAATAGAGTGATAAAGGGTGTTGGCTGTGTGAGAAAAAGAATCATGCAAGTGATGTGATGGCAGCTGAAATGACAAGATCTGGCAGCTTCCTGGATACATGGGCTGAAGAAGAGAGGAGAGTTCAAGGACAGCACCTAGGTTGCAAATCTGGCTGATTGGGAGAGCAAATTTCAAAAGCTTCAGAGAAAGTATAGAATAAAATCCCATGAACTAAAACTCTATAGTCAAAGCTAGCCTAGGAAGGATGGAAAGCTCTTGAAAATGAACGTCTGAGGAAGGAAAGAGAAACAATGTCAATGGGGAAAAGTGAGAATCATCTAAAGACACTTAATGCCTCTTTTGCCAACTTAGATAAACACAAAAGAGTAGACTAATCCCATAAAAATAGCGTCAAGCACAGAATGACCTGACTCTGATAATGAATGTTAAGGACAACAAAAGGCTTTCTAAGTTGTATTTGGGCAAAAAGGACCAAAGGAGATATAGGACTACGGCTCTGATAGATGGCATGATGATGGAACAAAGGCAAAAAGTACGCAACTGTTTTCCTGGCCAAGAAGAATAATCTTTGGATTGGAAAGAAGAGAAGAAAAACGGTGAAAACGAAAAACCCCACAAGTAAAAAGAGGATAGGAGACCTAACTCTTTTGGAAAAGTTTAAGTCACCTAGCCCAAATTAACCCCATTGCTAAACTAATGTTAGTGACATATGAAAGGTCAGGAGAATAGGAGAGATACAGAAGGACGGGAGAAGGGAAAAGGTCCCAACTGTCCAAAGAGGGAAGAAAAGGCAGAAGACTTTAGAGGAATGGATCAGCTTTCAATCACTTAAAAGATCAGCTTGTGAAGAGACACTAGATTTCTTCTGTGCCTCAAGGGGCAGCACTAGGAGCAAACGAGAAAACTGGTACAGAAGGAAGACCTACTTCCTTTGATGTAAAGAGAAGCTACTTAACATACAGAGCTACCCAAAAGGTAATGAGATACCTCTAGGCAGCAGGTTTTCCCTCATGAGTGATCTTCAAATGAAGGCAGAATCACAACTTGTTTTGGTATAGAAAGTTGATATAGAAAGGATTTTTCATCAGTTTAGGGTGAAAAAGTTTTCCTTGAATTTCCTTCTAACTCTAATTTTATGATTCTCCGTGAAGCCCCACCTGTCCCCCTTCACTGCTTTTCCCTGACCTCCTTCTCTCTTGGGAAGCAGGTATGTGCAAGGAATAGTCCACCTCCATTATTCAGAAGATGAGGTTGTGCAGAGTGACCCTGAGGTACAAACTTGGTGTAAAGAGATCACTGAGATTGGACTGTGCGGGGCCCATGAACGAGGTAAGATTTGACATCTCCCATACTGAAAAATCATCTCTCTGAGCTCTACTACTTTTATATGAGATTGTTTGCAAACCTAGGGACCACTTAAGATGATTTCAGACTCCAGTCCCCTTACATTTCCCTATATCCAGACTCCTTATCCCAGGCATTTACAAACAACACAGAAAGAAGCAACCTTGGCCCACAAACACGAGACACCAAGAACCACAGAGGGCAGATAGCACCACATGGCAGCAGGGTTCCATTGCTAGTAGAGAGATCTTAGGATCTCCATCCCCCAACTTCATCACCTCTAATCAGGGATAAAATTCAGAGATATTTCCTCCCCCCAAAACTAAGTTCTTCCATCTAAGGATCTTCCATCTCCAATCCTCTGCCTTCTCCAACAGACAGTACCTTTTTCTCCTATCGCTTCCTGCTGCTAGGCTACTACATACAGTCCATGTGCAAGTCTAAACTTGTATCTAAACTTATAACTTAAGGGAATTTGTCAGAACACAAAGACTTGTGAGTGGAGGAAGTAGTTTACACCTCTAAATCCCTTAAAGGCAAAGGGAAAAATAAGACATTTGATCATACAACTTATAAGAGCCAAAATTTTCCTAAGTTCACACATCCTAGGATTTTGGCCCCCTCAAGGGACACCAGCCCTTATTTTCCCCTGAGTCTTTTGTTTCTACTACAAATTCTTCTCTCTTCCAGGGTTTCCTGTTTCTTTCCAGTCCCGTGCTGAGCTTTGCCATTTTGTCACCATGTGCATCTTCACATGCACAGTCCAACACTCAGGCATTAATCAGGGACAGGTAAAGTAATTTAGAAATGTGATTCCCTGAAAATGGGGGCCAGATACATTCCATTATTGGGGGAAGGGTTTGGAGGAAGGGAACTAAGGGCTCAGATTTCTCAATCTCTGAGTGACTTCACTGTCTCTCTCAACCACAGCTAGACTGGTATACCTGGGTCCCTAATGCTCCATGCACTATGAGGCAGCCACCACCAACGACAAAGGACGTAACATTAGAGATGGTGATGGCCACACTGCCCAGTGTCCATCAGGCCTGTCTCCAGATGACTGTTGCATGGCACCTGGGTCGGTTCCAGCCAAACATGGTAAGAGCCAGGGCCAACAGAGGGAACAGGGCCCAGGGATAAGGGAACAGAATTGGCAGCTAAGGGTCTACAGACCTGAAGCTTGTGACTGTGAGATGACTTTCTTCTCTGTTTCAGGTACCCCTAGGTCATCACAAGGAGGAATATTTCTCAGGACCTGGGCACAAGGCTGTGCTGAACCGTTTTCGAGAAGATTTAAATACTCTAGAAAGGGAGATTGTGGCCCGTAATGAAGGCCTGGACCTGCCCTATTACTACCTTCAGCCAAGCCGGATAGAGAACAGTATTACCATCTAAGCCTAACATCCGGCTGACCACCACTCTGATTGGGTTGGAAAAGTCCCATTTCCTTTTCTAATCCTAGTTCTTTTATAAAAATCAGGTACAGAAATCACAAACTTCAGGCTCTATCCCCACATCTTACCTACCTCACTTTTTCACCCCCCTACTAAGTAGGGGTCTTTCTTCTTCTGGTATAAAGCATGCTTAATATAACACTCCAGTATCATGGGTTATTAGTTCACATTCAGCTCCTTGGCAACACTCCTCTCCCACTCCCCACACATGCTTCTCATTCTCTGGTACTGGTATTCCTGGAAAGAAATCATCTTCCCTTTAACTCTCCTCCTGGGGCAGGCAACTCTCTCATAACATTCTGCGCCCAGTATAACCAGTTATGAAGGTTCCAGTCCCCTATTCCCAGCACTGATAATCCCCTTAGCAATACTACCTCACTGCTTCTGTGTCCTTACATATCTCCACCCCTTTGCCACAGTCTTTAATGAATAAAAGGATTAATCTATATACTTTAAAGTATCTTAACCTATGTTGCTCAGGGAACAAAATAACTACAATGCTGCCATAAGGCCACAGACTAGTACTAACTTACACTGTACCATCCAGGTGATATTCTAGGACATATTCATCTTCCCTGGCTCAAAAGATTAGAGTAGTTTTTCACACAAATAAAATCAGATCTAACTAACTGGAAAAACATCAATTGCTAGTGGCTGGGTCAAGCTAATATAATAAAAATGACAATTTTACCTAAATTGAATTACATATTTAGTGCCATACCAATCAATCTACCAAAAAATTACTTTATAGAACTAGAAAAAATAGTGACAAAATTCATTTGGAAGAACAAAAAGTCCAGAATATCAAGGCAATTAATGAAAAGAAATGCTAGGGAAGGTGGCCTAGACGTACCAGATTTTAATCTGTATTATAAAGCAGCAGTCATCAAAATGACTTATACTGGCTGAGGAATAGAGCAGTGCATCCATGGAACAGATTGGGTGCAAAATACTCAGTAGTCAATGATTATAGTAATATACTATTTGATAAACCCAAAGACCCCAGTTTTGGAGATAAGAACTCACTATTTGACAAAAACTGCTG
>JAQQSU010007367.1:0-13244 GCA_028627135.1 Pseudochirops cupreus
AGCTAAGAGAGGACAGAACTGAGAAGAGAATGCTTGTGGTGGCATAATTGAGAAGAGAAACTTTGTGGTGGCTAGGCACTCTGTTTGTCTGTTCTGTCAGTGTTGATTTTTGTTTGTGATACTTTGTACAGAAGCCTTGGGACCTTCCTGGAAGCCCTGAAAGATGATTTTCTTGTTGTCTGTTTACAGAAGTCCTGGAGGAGGGTTTCAAAGGTCCTGGGACCATACTGATGATGTCTGTTGACTTCTCAGACCTTGTTGGTGGGTCTGTGTTGATTTCATAGCCAGATAGTGAATTGATGATGGTGCCAGCAATGTGCTTGAATGCTGTTTTGGCTCTGTTAAGCTTTGTCTTCCCAGAAACAGAAACTGTGAAGGTCTTGAGGTGGAATGGACACCATCAGCTTCAGTGTGGATTGGGAACAGAGAAGGAATTGGATGACGAGCTGGATTAGGAGCTGAGAGCTGCCTACATTTGAATCCAGCTGATAGTTGGGTAGATGTAGGTGGGGGCTGGTACCATGGAAGAGGAAACCTGGAATCTGAGAGCCAGCCTTTAGTCAAGATGAAAAGTACTTATTGCTGACTGAAAAGATCATGATTTACTGTGGTCTAGGAGTGGGAGAACTTTGTACTCCAGAGATTAAGACAATGTGACCTAGGGATGGAGAACTTTGACCTTTGTACTTTGTGTCTCTTAAGGAGGCTTGCTTCTCAAGGATGACTGAGTTAAGGATTTACTGAATGATATCTTTTGTTTAAAACTATGTGACCACTTTGTTGAAAACTATGTGGTCACTTTAATGAAAAGTTGCAATGTTATAACATTGTGAATGCTGTACTTTGGTTTCTGTGAATGTTCTGCTTTAATTTACTGCTGAATATATAGAGAATTCACTGTACTATGTGACCAAAACCTTAAAGCTGTTCACAGCAGCAGTCCTCTGGAAAGCTGCTCATGCTTGGCTTTGTACCATATTAACAGGGTTTTGTTTTGTTTTTTCCTATTCTAATAGGGAAAAAAAAACCTATAAATAAACTAGATATTCTTCAATGGGGAAATGGCTGGACAAATTGGAGCATATGGTTGCAAAAATATTATTGTATTCTTTTTTCTTGGTTAGCTATCATGCCTTTCACAAAGTTTGTTACAAACTTTCTCTTCTCTCTTTGAGTCACTGATACCATTGTCTTCTTTTTCCCTCAACAGAGGACCTCTCCATACACTGTACAAAAAATTGAGGCCATATCTTGTGAAGTCCCTTACTTCTATGATTCTGTATTACAATTGACATAAGAACCCCAGATGGTCCTTTCTTAATTTTTGAAAATAAAGTCACTTTGCTCTTTATTAAAATCAGTCCCTTTGTGGCTCATGATGTTCATATCCTTTGAGATCTTGCCTCTTTAATCAATCCCTTACTCTCCTTAATTTGTAATCTCTCTTCAGGCCTTAGGCCCTCATATGTTATCTTTAAATAAGATCACTTTCATCCTTGAAATACAAGAAAATAAAAACCCTTTCCTTTGACCCAACTACCCCTCAACCTATCATCATATATTTCTTCTTTTCATAACCAAAACCCTAGCAAAATCCACCTACAGTCATTGCCTTGTTCTCTCACCTCCCACTTATTTCTCAACCCCTTGAAATCTGGCTCCTTTCCATACTCAATTACAACTGCTCTTTCTCTCTCTAGAGTCATCAGACATCACTGTTTTATTTAATCTTATGACTTTATGCTGCTAGAAATTTCTGGAAAGTTTGACATTATAGTCTTCACTCTTCTGAAAGTCCTCTCTTCCCTGGGTTTTCTTGACAATGTTTGTGTTTTTTTTCCCCTGACCATATTGAATTACTGTAAAGATGGAATGATTATTTCTCAAAATAACAATATCATCATGCCTCCTATTTCTTCATATGGGACAAATTTTAATGTTAAAATATTAAATTTTACCCATATGTAAACAAGATGGTAAATTTTCTAACAACAACCCAAAATTGACTGATGGCGGTCTCTCTTCATCTTGACTCCTTCATTTACATTTTCTAAACTGGGACTTTTTAACATTTGAGTTAAACTTAACTTTTTTTCATTAAAGAGCTTATAAAGCTTTGGATTGTGGTCTGATGTCTACATTGTATTGAAAACATGGTATTGTGTATTTTTCTTATTATAGAGGATAAGTGTCAAAGGGAGATTATTTAGACATGCTTTAAAAAACATTTTGGCATTTGCCCCAGAAGAATGCACAAGTGGATAATTATGAAAAACCAAAACTAAATGCTTTGAAAATTTTGCTCAACCTTCCTTAAATCTGGGAATGTCTTATTGACAAGATAACATTATATTCAAAGAAGAAGTTTTAATCCTGCAATCAAGTAAAAGTATTAATTAATAATAACTTATTATGTATTAATTTTGGCAATGAACTAAAGGCTTTTTGAAGTTTAGGATTCTTAATGTGTCTTCTGAGATATATAGGAACTTTTCCATTCAAATAAAATTCAATTTCCCCTTTTTACGGGAACGCAGGAGGAGGTAAGGACTCTGTGAGGTAGGGGGCAAGTGTATTGTAGTAGGTAAATGACTCAAATAACAGTAATTCCTAATGGGCTAACAATGTTTAGAAATACTAAAAAAATATACTGATCAGCACAGATCATGTATTTAGATGGTAGGAGTCAAATAGGAGTAAAGTAGATATCATTCCTTAGGTTTGGAAATGGAATATGAAAACAGTTCATGACTTTTAAAGCTTATTTTAAAAAGCCAACGACCTTACAAAGTGACGGCTCAAATTTATAAATCATTTAGAAGGGATATTTAGCAAACATCCCTGCAGACTGGCAAATGTGACAGCTGATTCAAGTCTGTTCTCATCAGTACCTTTAAATATACTTATGATCGCCTATACTTTTGCATATTAAGGATTATTTCTTTGCCTTTGATTAAAGTTATAAGAAAATAACACAGACACAAAAAAGGCATTAGAGAAAAATTAACAGGACAAATGATGCAGAAAAATATCCTACATCGTTTACTTATATAGATATGGCTAAGCATGTGATATAATGTACTACTGCTCCTTGCTGCCAATGTCCTAAATTTACCCCAATCCCTGATTAGCCAGACTCTAGAATTCCATCTTTCTTGTTGGCTATGATGGTGTGGTAAATGAAAGAATGTAAAGACACCAAGGAAGGACATTCCCAAACTCATTTTAGTACACCAAACTAGGAAAGTAGAGTATATCTGTATTAAGCTTGGCTTTATCTGACTCATTGTGATTATTTTTCCTTTCCTAATACAAAGAAGCAGAAAAATATAGCTCTCTGGAATTGTTCCAAATAGTAGGCATTGATGCCTTAATTTCAGAAACAGGGTCACTTACTTGCTACTCTCTGTGAAAATGTTCATCCTTTTTTTATGTATTAAGCAGCTCAGAATTGGAGCAAATTGTTACTTCCATGGAAACGGGGTCAATATAGAGAGGGAGAAATAGGTTATTATTACAGATTGGGTCTCATCCAGTTTTTCCATCTAGACATGGAGAGATAATGCTACCGTTTGCAATTCATGGGATGTCATTTGCACACCTTCCTAATGCTTTAAATGTACTTATCTGTGTGCAAGTTGTTTCCAAATATGATGAAAGCTCCTTAAAGATTGAGACAGTTTCACTTTAATTTTGGTATCTCCAGTGTTAAGTATACAGCATAGCAGGTACTTAATAAAAGCTTGATGAATCTTATTGAATTTACTACAGTATAGAAAAGCTGTGACCTGATTTGTAAGAGGGAAGTCTCCTTCACATATTGATGACTTTCCTATTCAAAGCAAGTTCAGATTATTTATATACCATAGTTCCATGTGGTCACATAAATCCTATATATTCATTGGAAAGAAAATGTGATGTGCCATTAGTAATATTTATTTCGTGTTGTTTACACTAGCAGACAAGAAGATAGTAGGGAAATAAAATCATTTTCAGGTATTTTAGGTGCATAATGAAGAAAAGACATTAGAACTTCAAGCAACGAGATAGAAATATGAAAGAAGCCTATTTTGGGCTCAATATAAGGAAAATCATCCTTTCAAAGTAGAGCTGTCTGAATGTGGAGGTGATTGTCTTGTAAGGTAGCAAGTTCTCCTTTACTGAAGATCTGCAATCTGAGATTGCATGATCTTTGGCTGTGGATGTTGGAGAGAAGATTCTAGTTCGAGCTCACGTTGGAATAGATGGCTTCTAAAGTTGCATCTAGATCTTAGATTATGTAATTCAGATTTGATTTTATTATTGATACTAATATTATGATAGAAATGTATTTAAATATATAAACATGGTTTTATGGAATTTAAGGTCAATAAAATTAAAGCTCTGACACTTAAAAAGTGATGTTTTATTCATGCAAAGATAGAAAATTGCCAGGCTTGGTTTAGGCCCTTTTTGTGCTATAGACCACTCTAATTAGAAAATTAATTATGTATAATATGTATATGTATGTATGTGTGTATGTGTATATACATACATACATACATGCATATATGCATATATGCATATATATGTATATATAATTTTAAGTTTAGATCTTCCTTTGTATCTCCTATTTCTATCAAGACTTTCTTGGATGCTGAAATATAAAGAAGTCAAAATTTGAGAATTTCCTCTAATTTTTCCTCTAGCATTGATGGTCAATTGAAATTGTGAGACACAAAACTTTAGCAGGCTTTTCCTCAGTGTAGGTCCTTGCTCTTTTCATTATCTCAGCTTAATTTGGTGCAGATGATGGTTCTTTTTTTTATCATATTCTACTTCTATTTCTTTAGTGCGGGGCGGGGGGAGGATACATATGGGGAATCTGAAATGTTGATTTTGTTATTGCTTGAAATCTCCATATGGCCTAGTATAAGCACTCAGAACATTATTAAGCATTTAAGAAGCTCTTGCTGAATTGGAATGAATTCATGTGGAATGGGCTGTCAGGTAGTTTCTTCTTTGTTTTCTGGATTTTCCCCTTACACCTGTGATATTATTAATATTGGCAACCCTGAGCAAGTAAATTCCATGTGCCAAAGGAGAGCTGGAACTATTCTGCAACTTAGAGGCCTAGACAATTGCCTAGGGGCACAGCAGCTTGCCTAGGGTCACACAATGGTGTATGTCAGAGGCCAGCCTTCTACCGAGGTCTCCCTAAATATGAATCTGGTTCTGTAGCTACTACACCTTGCCATCTCTCATTAGGTAAGTTTATGCACTGGAGATATAACTGGAAGAAATTGGTAAGGGGAACAGTGAAGAGAAAATAATGAAGAGTAAAACAGCAGAGCCTAAAAAACACACATTAGCTTACAAAACATTGGCCAATTTTGCTTGTGTAATGCAGTGATGGAACCAAGCTCCTAACTTTAGTCTTACCAATAAAAAGAGAAAGCAACAGTCTAAAATGCTCTCATATTTACTCAACTTAACTGCAAATCTTGGGAAAACCATGTCTATTTCTCTTTTAATTTTTCAGATGATGAGTACAGGCACCTGCCTCCAGAAACTGAATCAGGCCCTGCATAGATGGTAAGTTCAAAAAGGGCATATGAAAATATAACCCTGCTTACAAACATATATGTATATATACATATACATGTATATATATGTATATATAAACATGTATATATTTACATTATATACACATATATATGGTTTCACCAGTTAAAACTTTGCCAGAATTAGAATATTTATAAAATAATCTAGGTAAATATATTATTGCAATAATAATATTACAAAACACCAAGATCAAAGAATTGGAGGTAATGTTGGAGCTGATGTTAGAGTTCATTTAACCCAACATTCTCATGTTACTGAGGAGGAAACTGAGGACCCAAAACTGAAATGATCTCAAAGCAATGAACAGCAGTCAGGATTTGAATCCACTTTCTCTGACTCTAAATTCAGGCCTCTTTCCAAACTGAATCCAAAATATTTTCATGATTATTAAAATTATCTGTTAATATTATGCTTCCAGAACTATAAAAATATTTGTCACTCCTGTGAGCAATTTGATGCATTCTGAAGTTCCCATAGATGACAGAGCTGTGCAACATGAAATTCACACAGCTCTTTCTGTTAGCACTAATAATTTAAAGCCACTGATTGAGGATCTTCCTATCTGTCTGGGCCACTGTATGGAAGTTTTTACTTGAAGTGACATTGGTAATGAATCAGAAAGAAATAAGAAGAGGGTATAAATATTGTTTTCTATCCAAAAAATACTTCCTTAGTTGCAATGAGTTTTCTTAGATTCTGGGTTTTCCAGGAGAATTTATCTGGCATTTCACTGTTTGAAATTTACTACAATTCCTCTTTTGGATAGTCTTATTTCTAATTGAATGTGTCATTCTCTAAGTTAAAATGACACTTAGGGATTCTACTTCCTAACAATTAAGCATTAAATAAAATGGCTTTGAAAGCCTGGGGGGCTATACATAAGCTTAGACATTTCTGCATTTGCTTGGGTCAAAGGGAAGCTTATGGCATACCAGTGCCCCTCATCACTCCCCATTGCTAGCAAAGAAGTGGTGGTGGTAGTGCTAGCAGTAGCAGCAGCAATAACATATTTAAATAATGGTTTAAAATTTACAAAGCACTTTATTTACATGATCTCATTGGTATACAGTTGGTTCCTCAGTCATTACTCCAACATTCTTCAAATTGAAATACCAGAAAAAGATAAACGATCACTGAAAAGTAGTACCATAGTCAAGATAGCCTTGACAAATCAAGACTACTTCTGTTCTCCCTCTGTGGCATGACTGTTAGAATAGATGTTTTGAGGAGATGCAAAAGAAGTGAAAACAAAAAATGAGAGACCTACCCTTCTTGGACACTTAGCATTACACTATGATTTTCAAAGCTCTTTTTTACAGGGAAGTAAACAATGTAAGTGCCATTACCATCATTCAGATGAAAAAAACGAAGGCTGACAGAACTAAAATAATTTTCTGTGATCATAGAGCTAATAAGTTTCAGAGTGATGGTGATAATGATGATATTATAGTGATGATGACAATGACAAGAAAGATGAGAAAGAATTAAGAATAATGATAATAGAAACATCACGGCAAAATGGACCAAAAATTGGCTTCAGAGAAAGAAAAATGGGTCAAATGTGGCCTCTGACACATACTAAATATATGGATGATCTTTGGCAAGGCAGTTCACCTGGGCAACTCCATTAGCTTAGGAATTGCAGAGAAATTTCTGGTTGGTATTGGTAGATTATAAGAAATTCATCACAACAGTACTTCAATGAAATTATAGGCCTCATGAAAACAATGAAAATAATATCATAACTGATATTTATATAGGACTTAAATAGCTGTGAAATGTATTATCTCATTTAGTCTTTACTATAGTCTTGTGGTGTAGATCTTATTACCCCCATTTTACAGAAAAGGAAAATAAGGAATGTGAAATCAAGTCTACTGACACTAAGTTATATGGCATCTCAATTATAATTGCCAATAGTTTAATTGCTCTGCCAACTGGAAAACAAAAAGATATGGGGTTCTGCTACCATTTTTTAAATCTTCAAATACACAACAGAATAACCTTATTCTTGTAACTTACAAAATCAGATCTTTTCCCCTGGATCCCAAAATTAGAAAGTCATCAGATTCCAAAGATCAACCCACAAGTGAGAAAGTATTTAAAATGAAGTCCATGATGAATTTTGAGTATGCCCCCTACAAAAAAAGCAGCGACTGCCTTGATCAATTTTTTCAAGTAAAAAGCCATTTTGAGGACTTGATGTCATCTGCTTAGATCAAGTTCTTTCCTTCAGAGGGAGTTGTGCCAAGTAGATAGAAATGACTAGAATGAATGATTAATCCATGATTGTAGCAATTGGCATGTGAAGAGTTCTACCATCTCTACATTTCTCCTCATCTGACCTACACAAAATTCGTATATTCAAAAGTACCCCAAATCTTGTGAGTCTCAGGACATTAGTCAGAAGTCCCAAATCCCTTTTGTATGAGTGTTAAAACTGTATAATCCCTAACAGCTTTAGGACACCCCAGGTCAAACTATATCTGAATAGAGTCAAATGATTTAGAAAAGTAATGTATGTGGAAGTTTGTTTTTCCCCCCAGAGCCAAACCAAAATTAGAATTCAAGATTGTCAGTTAGCTGGAAGCACATGTATCCTTAAAACATTCTTGTATGAGTATTCACTTGTAGCATATATGCTACTGGTAAGCCTTAGATTTATTTTAAGTTGAATATGATTATATCTCTGTAACCTGAAGTCTCAAAACTGCCTTGCAAAATTTCCAGGGTATTCCATATCCTGAGCTTTGTGAAAGGAAGAATGGGAGCTAAGTAATGATGTTTTAGATACCAAGTTGTCACCTAGGTAAATTAGTTAACAAAATCAGAGTCATCAATCCCCTAGTGAAATGACTGGATCAAAACCATCCAGACGAAGTCAACCACACGGTGTTCTCCCCTGTCAGGGAATACGCATATTTGTCTCCTGACACTTTAACAAGCATTATTTGATTATGGTCAAAACTTACCATTCATTCTGAACTATAAAGAAATAGCTAGAGAATTTGGATCTCCAAATAAACACTTAAAATAATCCTGCACTAATTATACAAGACAATTCATTTAAGTTACTATAGGAACCTCATCTATAGTCATATCAGAAGTAACACAAAAAGAATACAGGGCTAAGAAAATTAATACTAGTAAGAATAATGATGAGTCAATATTTCTAAAGCACTTTAAGTTTGCAAAGTGATTTGCAGATATATATCCCTTAATAATCCTATACATTGGGAAAAATAGGGTCTGATATCAATGTTCCCATTTGTTGGTATAACCTTTGGTGAGTGGCTTAAATTTGATGGGCTTCAGTTTCCTTACTTGTAAAATGGTAATAAGGCCTGTCCACCCTATTGCATAGGATTGTTGTAAGGATTAGATGAGACAGTATGTATTGAATCTCAGTCATGGGTACGGTTTTATCACTTCTATCAGTTAAAAATTGGGAATTTGGAAGGGAATCAAGGATATGGATGAGAACGGTTAGACAAGTAAATAATGCAAAGAAAAATTAGCACCTTCTCTCTAGGCAAATAACTTGAGATATAATCATTATGGCCTCTTGAGCAGGGATGGAAGCCTTTCTAGAGGCTTTCTTGTAGGTTCAAAGGGGATTTAAATTGGTGACACAGCACTTGTGACTTGGCTATGACAATGTTCATACTTTGTTCTAAAGACAGAAAGAGTACACGAGTGACACTATTCATCAAGGAGACATACCCCTAAGTGTAAATTCATAAATTTGGAAGGAGAAGAGCAGGTAATATTCAGTGAAGAGACTGTGCATATGGTGAAGAATATGTTGGTGAGCTTTAAAAGAGAGAAAAATAAAAAATAATAGTATGTTGGGAGTGCTCTAGCTGTGTCATAGGCCAGCACTGGCTGGAATTTTGTTCTATCCATCACTAGAAAAATTCTAGAATAGGTTATTAAATGGATTGTTGCTAGTAAAGGAAGCAGTAAGTGACTATGAGTCATCCAGAGTTTACTAAGAACAAGTTATATAAGACTAATCTCATTTCCATTTTTAGGGATTTACTGGCGTGGTATATTAGGAAAATGTTAAAGACATAAATAATCTAGACTTCTGAGATACATTTTAAAAATTTAATGCTATCATTATGATGAAGGTGGAGAAAAAACATAATTAGGTGGAAGCAGAAGAGGTTTAATGTACCCAATGATCACTGATAAATACCAGCCTGCAGAATTATGTCATGCCATAGGGTTCTAATTCTCAGTTCTGCTCTCTTCTTTGTATGCCGAGTGCAGGATTCATAGTAGTTACTTAAAAAACAAAATGTCTACTGACTTGAATTGGATTACATTGAATGGCCTTCGTGATTATGTGATTCCATACAGTAGAACTAGAAATAATGTTTATAAGTTATAACGAGGCAGATTTCAATTAAAGAAGGATCTCCTAGTGATTAGTATTATTCCTAGATGGACTGGAGGCCTCATGAGATAGTGATTTCACTGCCAAGAACCAACCAAAATTACTGAGCACAGGATTTCTGAGGATTTCCACATTGAGAATTACCATTGCTATCTTGTAGAGCCTTTACATCATGGTAATTTTCTGACTATGAAATCTAAAGTACTATTGAAATGTTATTCCGAGCTGAGAGGACACTCTACCAAAGCAATCTGGCACCTTCTCTGTCAATCGCAGCCTTACAAAGTGGCCAAGGGCACTGAGAGATTAAGAGACTTGACCAAGGTCACACAACTAAGGTGTATCAGAGGCAGGATCTGAACCCTGTCCTTCTAGGTGTTGAGGTCTCATCTTTATCTACTATGCCACAATGATGCTCAGAAAAGAGGTAAATTTTTATACGTGACCTTGGACATATTTTAGAATAATCAAATAAAGACAACTTTTTGGAGGGATCTCTTTTTCCTCAGGTGTGGATTTTATCTAAGCTTCCTACCAAATTATTTTTGACAAAATTTCCCTCACTGAAGAAATCAAAGTTGAGAGGCACCGTGGGAACAAATGACATAATTATTTTGCCTAATGGAAAAACATCCATTTCTCTGTCAGCATTAAATGATAGTTACCTTATAGGAAAAGCTTTAATGTAGTAAGGATTTGAAATGTGTTGATTGGCTATGTAAATCTTGTGGAAGGAGGCCACTGTTATTTTCAATTAGTCCAGTCATTCACTTTATCAATTAGCAACCTGTATTAAGTTCATTACGTTTTTTATTGCAGGCTCTCAGTCTTGAAGTCATTCAAGGTGGCAAATTTTTACTTTCAGTTGATTTTAAGATAAACCTGTTGGTTCTGGATCTGTTTATTTATTTCTGTATTTATTTTTGGACAATGGGAGTGTTTGGAGCAAAGGCAGGTTGAGTCAGAAAAACCTTATTGCGTGACTCAGTACAATATATAAGCCATCAGTGGTTATTAAATTCTACAATAAGCATTTTACAAGAAATACAGAGATCCACAAAGGATGCAACTTGACTTCTTAATGAATCTACCTTGCTGACAAAA
This sequence comes from Pseudochirops cupreus, assembly GCA_028627135.1. Taxonomy (NCBI): domain Eukaryota; kingdom Metazoa; phylum Chordata; class Mammalia; order Diprotodontia; family Pseudocheiridae; genus Pseudochirops; species Pseudochirops cupreus. The sequence continues at coordinate 11,111 of JAQQSU010007367.1, forward strand.
GTCTACTTCAGAATGGAAATAAACCACCTGAGGGTTTTTATTAGTTGATTTATTTGTCACTAATTTATCCTAACAAATATATTGACTTGCAGAGGTTAAAATTATAATTTCATTGAGGATGACGACATTATCTTCATGGCCCTCATCATCTGACCTCTATAGCATCCACCAACAAATGTCCATTCCATTCAATTAGGGAGGTGGAAAATGTGAAAAAAAACATAAAGTATCTGGACAAACTATTTTCATACACACACGCACTACACAGTGTTTATAAAGTCTTCCTTTTTATCTACATAGACATGCTAAGAATAAGCTTTTAGCATATCGGAGTTTACAAAATGGTTGCTTTACATGAAACCAGAGTCAGATTAAAATCTGAATTTTAATTCTGATTCTGAAATTTACTAGCTACATGTCATGGGTAGGTCAAGTAGCACATATGAGTCTCAGTTTCCACATCTGTAAAGTTGAAATAATTTTTTTGAAATTATGTTTTCCTATGTGGTTCAAGCTGGAAGTACAGTGGCTGGTTATCACTGGACCCAATCCCATTTTGACCAACAGGAAAGCTTTGACCCTAACCTAAGCCAGTGTGACCTTCCTCAGGTAAACCTGTGACCCTCCATTCCTTAAGAATCACCATATTAATACTGAACTTAGTGCAGATATTCAATCAACCTAGACTCTTGCAGCTCTAATCTCCCAGTGCTAAGAGATCCATTGGCCTCAGTTTCTCTGCTAGGAGAAATTGGAAGTGTGGACTACAACATTCAGCTAATAAAACTTGTGTATAAATAAAATTATCATGGGATTATGGTGAGCATAGTTTTATAATCTTCCAAACACTATGGAATTCCATAGAGAAGCATCTGAAGAGACTGGGAGATTTCTTCTGATCCCCCAGGTGCTAGGGAATTCTCATCCAAGGTTAGCTTGCCTGTACTATATATCTATATCTATATCCATATCCATATCAATATATTGTATATCTGTATGTGTATTTCATCTCTTTTGTTAAAATATCATCTCAATGAGGAGAGATTTTTTTTTTGCTTTTGTCTCCATGTTCCTAGGGCTTAGCACAATGCCTAGCAGACCATAATTAAAAAATTCCTGTTAATTAATCGGCTGATTTATTGATACATAAATGTGAGTTAATTCTTGTCATTTTAGAGGTGAGTAAATTGACACATACTGAGCCTGCAAATGTTCTCCAGACTGGTTAGTCATTCTGAGACTGATAATTTTAATATGTGGGTATAGTCATTCAGCTGGAAACAGAATTGAACCTAATATGATCATTGACATAATCAGAAAATATCCACATATGGAGACACACTGAAACTAACTGAGATGGGGCAGGTATAAATATGTTTATATGTCCAAGTACATATGTGTGATGCTTAGTTCTTCAGTAGACCCATGATCTCACCTATGTTGCCACTTCTTCCAACAGAACTTATATCCACTATGAAAATGCAATGTATGAAATTCTGTTCCTGTCATTTAAATTTCAACACTATGTTCTATTTAATACATTAAATGACTTTCCCTCATACTTTCAATATTTTATTTGACACCAACCCAACACCAAGGTTGCCAGTCTATTTTCCCTCACATTCAATACATGGTCAGTTTATCTCCTTTCTTGATTATACATGTCCTTAATGATTTTGTTCTTAGCAACATATAAACCAAAATGGTAGTTATTTTTAAGCTTATAATATGTTGTCATTGTTCAATCATTTCAATCTTGTCAAACTCTTTATGACCCCATTTGGGCTTTTCTTAGCAAAGATACCTTAGTGGTTTGCCATTTCTTCACAATTTCATTTTATAGATTAGGAAACTGAGGCAAACAGGGTTAAGTGACTTGCCCAGGGTCACGTAGCTATTAAGGGTCTGAGATTATATATGAATTCATGAAAATGAGTCTTCCAGGCCTTATATTCCATCAACTGGACCACCTACTGTAATGCCATGCACGAGCAGATTCCCAAAGGAACGCTACTGTGAACAGCTTTTAGAGTTCAGATTACAAAATATAGTGAACACTCTCTTTATTCCATTACAAATCAATACAAACATTCAAAACATTATAATATTCACAACATTACATCTTATCACAGAA
>JAQQSU010007368.1:0-13244 GCA_028627135.1 Pseudochirops cupreus
CTTATCCTTCCAGTGGGGGTGGGTGACGAGGGAGGAAGAGAAAGAATCTAGAATCTAAAGTTCCATAATCAAATGTTATAAATATATATCTATATCTATCTATATATATATATATATATATATATGAAATTATTATTATTATTGTTATTGACTACATCCAACTGGAACTTGAGATACACAGGCACTGTGGTTGGGAGATCCATCCTGCCCTACCGAAAAGTGACATAGGAGAGAATAGACTGGGGAGGGGGGACACACTGGAATGCCTGTTTTGGGGCGGTGGGTAGGGGAAAGAAGGGGAGAAAATATGTAACTCAAAATCTTGTGGAAATGAATGAAGCAAACTAAAATAAAATTAAAAAAAATAAAGAAAGAAAATTACCCTGCTTATATCCATACCTGAGAAGATGATGATTGTAGCTCTTGTGAACCGTATATCTATTAAGGAAACTAGGATTTCCCTAGACATAGAGGGTGTGCATACAAGTTGACTTTGATGTGATGATATAAAAAAAATTAAAGGGTGAAAAATTATTATGGAGGGAGAAGTGGAAAGAGGTAGGTAAATAGCCAAAGTTATAGCACATTAAGAAATTCTAAAACCATTTGCTGAGGAGGGAAAGAAGACAGGGTGCAAGCATTGTTTTGACCTTGCTCCCATCAGATTTGGCTTAATGAAGAAATAATATACACACTCAGTGGTGTATAGAAATTTATCTTATCCTATAGTGAAGTAAGAGGGGAAAGAAAGGATGAGAAAAGACAGGGTGGGGTGATAAGAGGGAGGACAGATTGAAGGACGTGGTTATCAGAAGCAAAAGACTGGTGAATAGGGAAGGATGAAAAGAGGGGGAATGATATATACATGTAGGGACTAGAATGAAGGGAAATACATAGTTACTATTCATAAATGTGAATGTGAATAGGATGGGAATGTGAATGAACTGTGAATGGGAATGAACTCTCCCATAAAATGCAAGTGGATAGCAGAGTGGATTGAAAAACAGAATCCTGTAATATTTTGTTTATAAGAAATACATTTGAACCAGAGAAATACAGAGTAAAGGTAAAAGAGTAGGACAGAATGTATTGTGCTTCAGCTGAAGTAAAAAATACAAAAAACAAAAACAAAAAAAGAGGGGTAGCAATCCTGATCTCAGACAAAGCAAAAGTAAAAGTAGATCTAATTAAAGGAGATGAAGAAGAAAAATACATCCTGCTAAAAAGTACCATAAACAATGAAATGATATCAACACTAAATACATATACACCAAGTGGTATGGAGTTCAAATTCTTAGAGGGAAAGTTAAATGAGTTACAGGAAGAAATAGCCATAAAAACTATACTGGTGGGGGGGGGGGTCCTCAGCCAGCTCCTCTCAGAAATAGATAAATTTAGCTATAAAATAAAAAAAAATAAAGAAGTTAAGGAGGTAAATAAAATTTTAGAAAAGTTAGATATGATAGACCTCTGGAGAAAATTGAACTGGGATAGAAAGGAATATACCTTTTTCTCAGTGGTACATGGTATACACATACACACATACATACACACACACACACACACAAACACATACGTATATACACACAAATGACCATTTATTGGGGCATAAAAACCTCACAATCCAATTCAGAAATATAAATTCGTCCTTTTCAGATTATGATGCATTAAAAACATACATGTGATAAAGGAACATGGAAACATAGAGTAAAAATTAATTAGAAACTAAATAATCTAATTCTAAAGAAGGAGTTGGTCCAACAACAAACAGGGAAGCAATCAACAAAGTCATCAAGAGAATGACTAATGAGACAACATACCAAAACTTATGGGATGCAGCCAAAGCAGTTATTAGGGAAAATTTTATATCCCCATTGTTTACATGAATAAAATAGAGAAAGAATAGATCAGTGAATTGAGGATGCAACTGAAAAAGCTAGGAAAAAAAAATTAAGAATCCCTAATTAAATACCAAATTAGAATTTCTGAAAATCAGAGGATAGATTAATAAAATTGAAATTTTTTCTCATTCATTTTTCTAATTCATATTAAAAAAGAAAGAACACCAAATTACTGGTATAAAAAATGGAAAGAGTGAATTCAACAATAATGAAGAAGAAATTAAAGCAATAATTAGGGGATCTTTTTCCCAATGATATGTCAATAAATCCAACAGACTAAGTGAAATATTTACACTTTTTATTTACAAAATATTTACCAAAAATTTAAAATATTTACAAAATTTTATAAATATTTACAATTTTTTACAAATATTTACATAAATCATTACAAAAATATTTACAAAGATATAAATTGACCAGATTAACCAGAGAGAATATAAAGTACTTAACCCCAGTACAGAAAACAAAAACAGAATAAGTCAGAAATGAACTCACTAAGAAAAAAAAAATTCCATAGTCAGATGTATTTACAAGTGAATTCTATCAAATATTTAAACAACAATTATTTCGAATAATATATGAACTATATAGAAAATAATAGGGAAAGGAGTCCTATCAAATTGTAATTGTGACAAAAATATGCTACGGATACCTCAACTGGGAAGAGTCAAAACAGAGAAAGAAATTTATAGACAAATTTCTCTAAGAAATATTTGTGCAAAAAATTTTAAATAAAATATTAGCAAAGAGATTACAGCAATTTATCATGAAGATAGTATATTATGACCAACTGAAATTTATAAGAGGGCAAAGCCCATTCAATATTAGGAAAACTATCAACAAAATTGATCATTTCAATAACAAAACTAACAAATCATATCATCATGTCAATAGATGCAGAAAAAGTTGTTGAAAAAGATATATGATATCTATCTAAAATCATTGGTAAGCATTATATGTAATGGGGAGAAGCTGGGACCATTGTCAGTAAGATCAGGGATGAAACAAGATTGCCAAGTATCACCACAATTATTTAATATTATACTAGAAATGTTAGCTTTAGCAAAATGAGAAAAAAAAAGAAATTGAAGGAATTAGACTAGGCCACCACAAAGAAACAAATCTTTCTGTCTTGGTAGGTGATATGATGATATACTTAGAGAACTGTAGAGAATAAACTAAAAAAAACAAAAAACAAAACCTACTTGAAATATTAACAATTTCAGCAGTTTCAGAATATAAAATAAACACACATAAAACATCAGCATTTCTATATATTGCAATCAAAGACCTGAAACAGGAGATAGAAAGAGAAATTCCATTTTAATTAACTGAAGAAAATTTAAACTATTTCGGCATGTACCTGCCAAGCAAACCCAAGAACTATATCAACACAAATGCAAAACAGTTTTCACACACATAAAGTCAGATCTAAAAAATTTGAAAAATATCAATTGCTCATGGATAGGCTGAACTAATAAAATAATAATTTTATCTAAATTAATATACTTATTTAATAAAATACCAAACCAAAAAATAATAATTCATATAACTAAAAAAAATACAGAATTCATCTGGAAGAACAAAAGGTCAAGAATATCAAAAGAATTAATTAGAAAAAGGAAAGTAGACTAGTTATACAAAATCTAAAACTATACTCTAAAGTGACAGTCATCAAAACTGCATGGTACTGGCTAAAAAATAGAGCAATGCTTCAGTGGCATAAGTTATGTACACAAGACACAGTAGTAAACGACTGTAGTAATCTGTTGTTTGATAAACCCCAAAACTCCAACTTCAGGGATAAGAACTCACTATTTGACAAAAACTACTCAGAAAAATTAAAAATTGTATGGCCCAAACTAAGAATAGACCAACATCTCACACCCTATACCAAGATAATGTTGAAATGAATACATGATTTTGACACAATGTATGATAGATACCTTCACCAAATTAGGAAAGTAAGTCATAGTTTACCTGTCAACTCTATACAGAAGGGAAGGAGATATAACAATAAAAAAAAAAGATAAAGAACATTATGCAATGCAAAATTGATTTTTTTTTCATTACATTAAAATAAAAAAACAAACAAACAAGTTTTTGCACAAACAAAACCAATGCAACCAAGATTGAAGGAAAGCAAAAAGCTGGGAAACATTTTTTATCTAGTGTTTCTGATAAAGATTTCTATTTTCAAATACATAGAGAACAAAGTCAAATATAAGAATTCAAGTCATTCCCCCTTTGTAAATGGTCAAATAATATGAAGTTTTGAGATGAAGAAATTAAAGGTATCTATAGTCATATGAAGAAATGCTCTACATCACTACTGAATAGATAAATGCAAACTAAGTGAACTTTGAGGCACTACATCATACCTATCAGATTGGCTAATATGAGAGAAAATAATAAATGGAAGAGAAGACATGGAAAAATTGGAGCACTGATACATTGTTTGTGGAGTTGCATACTGATCCAGCTATTCTGGGGAGAAATTTGGAACTATCAAACTGAACATACCCTTTATTTTAGCAATACTACCACTAGATCTATATCCCAAAGGGATCATAAAAAGGAAAATGACTCACATGTATTAAATTATTTATAGCAGTTATATTTTTTTTGGTCCAAAGAATTGGAAATTGAGGGGATAACCATCAATTAGGGAATGGCTGAACAAGTTGTGGCATATGAGTGTGGTGGAATACTATTATACTATAAGAAATGATGACTAGGCAGATTTCAGAGAAACCTGGAAAGATTTACATGAACTGAGGCTGAGTGAAGTGATTAGAACCAGGAGGATATTATGCATAGTAAAAGTAGCATTGCACATTGATCAACTGTGAAAGACTTGCCTCTCCTCAGCAATATAATGATCCAAGATGTTTCCAACAGACTCTTTATGAAAATTGCGGTCCACATCCAGAGAAAGATCCATGGAGTCTGAATTCAGTGGTTCATTATTAGTGAAAATCAGTTTTTACTATTTTCACTTCTTTTATTGTTTTTTTTCCCTTTCTCCTGATTTTTCCCTTTTGATCTGATGTTTCTTTCACAACATGACTAATGTGGAAATACATTTAACATCATTGTCAATCTACAAACTAAAAAAACAAAAACAAACTGCATTGGGCTAATGGTAAAAGAAGAACAAAAATTTACTGAAAAAAAGAACTTATTAAAAAGCAGATTGGGAGGGAAACCTAGGTAGATGTAGTAGACAGAGCACTTGCCAGGGGTCAGGAGGAAGTGAGTTCAAATTCAGACTTAGAAACTTGATATTTACTAGCTGTGTGACCCCAGGCAAGGCACTTAACCTTAATTGTCTTGCAAAAAAGGCACATTTGACCAAATGATAACAAGGTACAAAAATTTGTCCAAAATCTTCCTCAGTCAACACCTCTTGATGACCTATAGTAAATGTGGTAGTCACTTATTCCTGAAACAATGCATTCTATTTTTAGATAGACCTATTTGTTAAACTTTTCCTCATGTTGAGTCAAAATTTGCATCCATGATGACTCTTATTATTGTTTTTTTAAAATTTTTCTCAACAATTACATAAAACAGTTCTGAATCCTCTACTACATGAAAATCTTTCAAATATTTGAAGACAGTACTAATGTCCTCTATAAATCTTTATTATCTGAACTAAACATCATCTCATCCTTCATTTATGTCTTCCAGAGATGGTTTTCAGTCCATATTTCTCTATCTTGGTCACCCTCTGATTACAACCCCACATGACAATATTCAAAATGTCATGAGAAGAACTGTTTCCAGAGCTCTGTATTTTTACTATTCATAACACTTCTTCAGTACTATGTCTGATCATGGGCCTTATATTGTATAAAAGACACTGAAAAGTTTCTTATGCAGGGCATTAATTTGGGAAAAAGTAGGTTTTTTTTTATAATCTGAGTGTTATAGATCACATAATGATGATAGTAGTTGACTAGGGGTTTATTCCTTGAATTAATAGTTTATTACATTAATAATTAGAGGTGAGATGTAATAAAATAGTTTCTGCTACCATTTATTGAGCGCTCATTGTGTGCATAACGCTAGATTAGCCTCTGGACACAGATCTAAAAGAAGTAATAGAGAAGATTCTTCCTTATTGTATCTTGCAGGCTATGGCCAGAGGTTCATAATATTGTACAGGAGGTAGCAACAACAACAAAAAACATCCAAAGAAAAAGAATGAGAAAGCAAAATGGCTTATCTAATGAGGCTTTCCAAACAGGCAAGGAAGGAAAGGAAGCAAAAGGTAAAGGAGAAAGGGGAAGATATACTCAACAGAATGCAGAATTCCAGAGAATATCAAGATGAGATTAAAAAAAAAAGTTTTCTTAAACAAGTAATGCAAAGAAATAAAAGACAAATGAAATGGGAAAGACAAAAAGATCTTTTCAAGAAAATTAGGGGTTATCAATGGAATGTTTCATACATAAATGAGCATGATAAAAGACAAAAATAGGGACTTAACAGAACAAGAAGAGAATAAGAAGTGCAAAAATACACAAAAGAGTTTTGTTAGAGTTCTGTTAACATCATTGACAACCAGGATAGTGTGGATACTGACCTAAAGTCAGATATCCTGGAGAATGAAGTCAAATAGGCCTTAAAAATTTTTGCTAGTAATAAGGCTTGTGGAGATGATAGAATTCCTACTGAGTTATTTTAAATTTTACAATATGATGCTGTTAAAGTACTGAATTCAATTTGCCAGCAAATTTGGAAAACTCAACAGTGGCCAATAAATTGGAAATGATCAATTTACATCCCAATCCTAAAGAAGAGCAAGGTCAAGGAATGCACAGAATACCAAGCAATTGTGTTCATTTCATGCCCAGCCAAAGTTACACATATTATCCTCCATGTTAGACTTCAGCAATGTTCAAACAGAGCATTATCAAAAAAGTAGGCTGGAGGGAGGAGCCAAGATGGCAGAGCAGAAACAGGACTTCTGTGTGGTTCTGGCTTCCACCTCCTTCAGTACATGAAAAAATGACCCTAAACAAACTTTAGAGCTACAAAACCCACAAAGTGACAGAGAGAAATGAATATCCCACTGAAGGAAGCCTGGCAAACTGTCAGGAAGAGTCCATTGCAGCACGGCACTGGGAGCCAGGAACAGCCCCACGGGAGCTGTGGTTTTAGCCCCAGGATGACCCCAACCAGCCATGTCTGGAGCAGACATCACAAGAGTAAATTGTCAGCAGTTTCCATACGTTTCAATCCATAAAATCCAAAGACAAAGTAAAAGGTTAGTGTGGAACATTTTTGGAGGATGGGGAGCGTGGTCCAGCTGCTACTCCAAGAGCAAGAAGTGGCAGCAGCATGACCACATGGCTCTTTCAGAGCTCTTGGCCTGCAGATTGTAGGGGCACCAAGCAACCATCAAAAGGGTAATTACTCTCGCTTTGTCCTACTTGAAGTTGGATCACAGTCTTGGGTGGTGGTCCTGGGGTATGTGATCAGTGAGCCAGATAGTGTAGGGGCTGTAGAGAGGGCACTCATCTAATAGCTCCAGCAGCTGCAAAAACCCCGGTGATCTGGGACATAGTTGTATCCATTCTGGAAATAGAGTTCTACTGTGGCAAAGAGCTCCAAAGTTTAGTAATTGGCTGCCAATATGAGCAAGCACAGGGAGAACAAACAGACGATAGAATCTTTTATTAGGGACAAGATGGATGAAGGCATGGAGTAAGAAGAAGACAGCAAAATCAGAACCCCTGCATCAAAAGCCTCCAAGAAAAATATGAATTGGTTACAAGTCATGGAGGAGCTCAAGAAGGATTTTGAAAAATCAAGTAAGAGAAGTGGAGGGAAAATTGGGAAGATAAATGAGAATGATGCAAGAAAATGATGAAAAGTGAGTCTTTAGCCTGCTAAAGGAGACCCAGAAATACACTGAAGGAAATATCACCTTAAAAATAGACTAACTCAAATGGCAAAAGAGGCCCAAAAAGCCAATGAGGAGAAGAATGCCTTAAAACTCTAATTTGCCAGATGGAAAAGAAATTTCAAAAACTCACTGAAGAGAATGAATCCTTTAAAATTAGACTGGAGCAATTGAAAGCTAATGACTTCATGAGAAATCAAGATACTATAAAACAGTTGCAAACAAATGAAAAAATAGAAGGGAATGTGAAATATCTCATTGGAAAAACCACTGACCTGGAAAATAGATCCAGGAGAAATAATTTTAAAATTATTGGTCTACCTGAAAGGCATGATTAAAAAAAAAGAGTCTAGACACCATCTTTCAAGAAATTATCAAGCAAAATTGCCCTGATATTCTAGAACCATGGGGCAAAATAGAAATTGAAAGAATTTACACATTGCTTCTTGAAAAAGATCCCAAAAAGAAAACTCCTAGGAATATTATAGCCAAATTCCAGTGTTCCCAGGTCAAAGAGAAAATATTAAGAGCAGCCAGGAAGAAACAATTTGAGTATTGTGGAAACACAATCAGGGTAACACAAGGGATGAAAGGGCTTAGAATATGATATTCTGGAGGTTAAAGGAGTTAGGACTAAAACCAAGAATCACCTACCTAGCAAAACTGAGGATAATGTTACAGGGAAAAGTATGGTAATTCAATGAAATAGAGGACTTTCAAAGGTTCTTGATGAAAAAAAAATCTGAGCTGAACAGAAAATTTGACTTTCAAATACAAGAAGCAAGTGAAGCATGAGAAGGTAAGGAAGAAAAAGAAATCATAAGGAACTTATTAAATTTGAACTATTGACATTCATTCATGGAAAAATGATAATTTTAACTCATAAGACTTTTCTCAGTATAAGGATAGGTGAAGGGAATATATACACACACACACACACACACACACACACACACACACATATACACATATATGTGTGTGTATGGATGTATACATGCATATGTATATATGCATATATTATATATATACATATATATATATGGCTATATATGGATATATAGGAGGATGTATGTGTATATAAATATATATGAGAGTGTGGGCATTTGTATGTTCAGGTATGCATAGACAGAGGGCACAGCATGAGTTGAATATGAAGGGATAATATGTAAAAAATAAAATTAAGATGTGAGAGAAGAATTTATTGGGAGAAGACGAAAGGTGATAGATCAGGGTAAATTATCTCATATAAAAGACACAAGAGAAAATGGTTACATTAGAGGGAAAGAGCAGGAATGTCAAAGGGAATGGGACAACCTGATCCTCGTTGAATTTGGCCTAAGGAGGGAATAACATACACACTCTATTGGGTATCTTACCCTACAGGAAAATAGGGGAGTAGGGGATAAGAGGGAGGTGGATAGAAGGGAGGACAGATTTGGGGAGAGGGTAGTTAGAAGCAAACATTTTTGAAAAGGGATGGGATCAAAGGTGAAAATAGAATAAGTGGGGTGAGTGGGATAGGATGAAGGGAAATATATGAAGTCTTTCACAATATAGCTACTATGGAAAAGATTTGGGTAACTATACATATACAATCTATATTGAATTATCTTCCCAGTGGGGGTGGGTGAAGAGGGAGGAGGGCAAAAGAATCTGGAACTAAAAGTTTTAAAAACAAATGTTTAAAAAATCATTTTTTCCCATGCAACTGTGAAGTAATATATACAGGTACTGGTGTATAGAAACTCATCTTTCCCTACTAGAAAGTAGGGGGCTGAAGGGCAAGGATATTAGAGAGAGCAGATTGGGGAAAGGGGTAGGCTTGCCATTTTGGGGTGGGCCGTAGGAGAAAGATGGGGAGAGAAAAAATTGTAACAAAATCTTATGTAAATGAATGTTGAAAACTAAAAATAAATTTAAAAAAAAAGACTAGGCTGGATTTTAAAGAGGGAGAGGAGCGAGAGACCAAATTACCAACATTTACTAGATTGTGGAAATAACAAGGGAGCTTCAGAAAAAAGTCTGCTTCTGCTTCTTTGACTCCAATGAAGTCTTTGTAGGCATGACAACAAAATGTGGCATGTCTTTGAAGGGTTGGGAGTACCAGATCATCTTTCTTATCTCCTGTGCTACTTATATGCAAGCCAAGAAGCATCAGTTAAAATCAAACATAGAACAACTGATTGCTTTTAAATTGGAAAGGAGTACAATGAAGCAACATATTTTCACATAAATTATTTATCTTCTATGCGGAGTACAAAACACAAAAAGCTGGGCTGGATGAATCAAAAACTGGAATCAAAGTTTCCAGGAGAAATATCAATAATTTCAGATATACAGACAATACCAGTCTGTTGACAGGCAACAAAGAGGAACTAAGAAGCCTCTTAATGTGAATGAAAGAAGAGAGTGTGAAAACTGAGTTGAAGCTTATAAAAAAAATCCCTCAGACCTTGACAACTAGTCCCATCACTTCCTGGTAAATAGAAGGAGAAGAAATGGAAATAGTGTCAGATTTTATATTCTTCAGCTTCAAAGATCTACAGCTATGACTGAACCTGAAATTAAAAGACACTTGTTCCTTGGAAGAAGAGCTAATACAAATCTGGACAGTGTAGAAAAAGCAGAGACATCACTTTGCTGACAAAGTCCATATAGTTTAACCTGTGGAGTTTCCAGTTGTAATGTATGACTTTGAGTATTTGATTATAAGGAAAGCTAAGCACAGTAGATTCAAAATGTTGAACTTGTGTTGTTAGAGAAGATTTTTTAGAATCCCTTTGAAAGGAAGGAGATAAAATCAGTCAATTCTTAAATTAATACAAATTATTCATTGGAAGGTCTAATTCTGAAGTTGTAGCTCACATACTTTAGCCACATAACAAGAAGATGAGACTCATTGGGAAATACCCTAATGTTGGGGGGAAAATGAAGGTAAAAGGAAAAGGGAGCAGGAGAAAATGAGATGGGTAGTGTCACAGAAATAATGAACTTCAACTTGGGTAGATTTTGAGAGATAGTGGAGAGAAGAAGCATCTGGAATGCTATGGTTTATTTGGTTACTAATAGTGAGACATTGCTGACTGACTGAAAGACAAGCAGCAACAAGACTAGTTGTATTAAAGAAAAATAAATCAGTGGAAAAGAAAACATCAAAGGCAGACACAGGAAAGATATAAATGAGCATTAGTCCAAGTTTACATAAAGTGTTTCCAAAATACTTATTTTTTTATTTAATAGAACATATTTTCTTTATTTTTTTTTTTGCAGTTAATGAAGCTAATGAGGATGTCAAATGTTGAGCATTGGAGGCAGAAGATTAATTTTTAAAACTAGTTAGAAAACTATGGACCTTGACCTCAGACTGCCTCAGCCTGCTCATCCTGATGCTATTCTTAGCTAATGAAGTATTTAAGCACCAATGGTAGAACCAGGTCCTACATTGAGATTACTTTACCTCTGGAACATATTAGCTGTTTGATAGCTTTTATATTTATGTTTGTTTGGTGTAGTAGAAATTATTAAGGTTTTGGAATAAGATGGCATATAGGATTCAAATATCCTCTCTCAAAAGCCAATTTTGATTTGTCACTTAATCTTCCCATCCTCAGTTTCCTCATCTCTCAAGCAAATGAATTGAACTAGATGACATAGAAGGAACTACAAATCTATTGTTTTGAACTAATTATCCAGCTTTCATGTAGGGTATCTCCTCCTGGTAGAATAACTCCACTGGAGGATGCTATCATGAAAAAAAAAAGAAAAAAAAGTCTTTAGACAGATGCTGAAACTATCTCAAGGAATCAATGAAGAATCCAATTAACATGACTAATAGGTATAATAAAGTAGTAGGATACAAAATATCTACAAAAATTATGATGATTACACATAATACTGATAAAACCAGAAAGAAATATCAGAAAGTCAATTCAAATAAGTATAAAATTGGAAGGTATCTAGATGAATGAATAAAGAATTTATTAAGCATTAACCATACACAGATTACTGGCAACATAAATGGTAACATATGTTGATCAACTACTCTGAAAGAGTATATATTCTAATGTGAATTAGAATTCACCCCTGTTAGGTTTCTGCTCCAAACAGATAGAAATTTCTCTTAATTCTCAAAGCAAAACTGATAGTAATGATGCTTTTTCTATGACATTTTCACTGATAAAAATATTTTTAATATTGTTATATTTAATGTTGAACCATGTGGTACTAGGCTGGATTCTCAGAAAACCCAAATAAGAGAGATGATTGAGAAGTTGGTGATAGTGATTTGACCTAACATGCTTTCTTCTAGTTCTCCTTCAGATTTCATTATTGCTTCAGCTAAGCTGGTTAGCTTGCAGTATAAATATAGTTTGTAGGAAGATTTCTTGTCCCTTCTCCACAGGGGTCAGCTTAGTATATGTTGACTAGCGGGAGTAAACTGAAGGTAATACTGGTAGTTTGGGGGAAAATGGATACTGTCACTCCCAGGGATATTGTACCTGTCACCTATTATTTTTAGGTGGTCAGTGGTTGTTTTTGGTGATAATAAGGAAGGTGAATCTTTTCTCTTCAATGATGTCTTACCTTAATGATGACTTTGAGTGTTTGTTTGGAAGGAAGTACGGTGATTTGAGAGACAATGATATTCCCAAGCCTTTTGGATTCAGAAACTGGTGTGATCTCCATCATGGTCTGAGTTGAGATAATATTCAAGGTGTCAATTCAACCTGCTTGTCACATGTTGCCTCCTCTCTTCCCATCAAGGGATCCTGATACTTTAATTTGGTTGCCTTGCCTGACCCAATTTAACTCCTCTTCTGGGATATATTCTACAAATAATACAAGATCTACATAGATGCTGGCTGTAATAATTGGATTGATATTTAATGCTCATGTTTTGGCTAGGCAAACATAATTGAAAGTTCATATTACCTGTAGGATAGGGGATTCTAAACTTGTGTGATTTTTATGGATCCCTTTAGTCTTCCTATGATGCCTTTGGACTGAGTTCTAAGAATAATGTTTATAAGTGTAAAAAATAAAATACGGGGTTGGAGCCAAGATGGCAGCATAGGAGCAACAAAGTATTGCAGCTCCTGCATAGCCACTTCAAAGTACCCATAAAGTATGACTCTAAGCAAATTCTAGAACTCTAAAATGCACGCAAATATATTTTCCGCTAAAGGCAGCTTGGCTAGGAGACACCATCTCAGGGCTGGAAGCCAAAACTAGCCTAGTCTAAAATGGCACCTTGGCCCTGGGGGCAGCCAGATGAGCTGAGCTGCAGCTGGAGCAACAGAAGAGCAGATCTGTGGCAGCTATGGCAGTTTCCAGAATTATCAAGCCATAAAGAAATGTTAGTGGAACTTGGCTAAAAATCAGGGGAGAAAAGCAAGTCTGGCCAAACCTCCTCCAGGGCAAGGAAGTGG
>JAQQSU010000737.1:0-18268 GCA_028627135.1 Pseudochirops cupreus
GGGGGAAAGACGGGGAGAAAATATGTAACTCAAAATCTTGTGGAAATGAATGATGCAAAGTATAATAAAATTTAAAAAAATAAAAAAAATAAAAAAATAAAAAATAAAAATTAAAAAAAAAAAGGAAAGAAAAGAGGGTGAGTTAACTTGGCATCACTACCTCCCTGATAAGAAGTGGGCTCGTTCCTTCTCTATTTAATGGTGTCTGGTTGGGTTTGTATTTGGATGGGCTCACTCTGTTACCCTCTCAGTTTAAAGTCACCTTGATCATATTAGTAAGTTTCTTTACTAAATATATTCTTTCTAGTTCTTATTATATGCACTTCATCTTAAACTGTGAACAGGAAAGTTTCATTGAATAGTCTTAGTTGACTTCTCTCTTGTGTCCTTCTTTTCTTCTTAAGTCCCTACCTTTAATCAAAGATAGCATTAAAAATAGCATCTGTGTTGGCTCTTGTCCCTTCCCCCACAATCCCCAAAGGGATCCATTAACTTTTTTTTATAGTATTTTGACAATTTTATTTCAATAAAATTTGTTTCCTTTATTATCCTATGTGTTTTATTTTATGCATTTTAAGCTGTTATTCTGAAAAGGAATCCATAATTTCTCCAGACTTCCAAAGGGATCCATGATATCCAAAAAGTTAAGAATAGTTTTTCTAATGATACCGTATGACTCACTAGAAAAAAATCTTTGGGTCAGACAGGCATTGAGATACTCTGAAACATTCCCTAGAAATATAGCATAGTTCTTGACTGGTCTTAGAAATTTGACATGGTTGTTTCCATAGCCTTCAGTACAGAGTACTAACCACAATGGTTCCTGTGGGCAGTAATGGCTATCTTCACTTATAGTCATGCCTGTTGATGTGCATTATTCACAGAATGACTAAGAGGTGATGTTGGGGAAAGAAGGAACTTGTGTGTAAAAGACCTTTCATGCATTTTAAAATTTGGCAACATAAACAGAAAAGGCTCTTACATAAATAATTGTCTCTTTTCTAAGATTGCTTTGCCACCGTATCTGTGAGTATAACATAAATCCATGATTAAGACTAAATCTGCTCTTCCCTGGGTTTTCTTCCAGTGGCCGTATAAAGGGCGACCTGAAGAGAAAAACTTTCTTTATGAAATAGTGGCTAATAAACGCAATGGCATTGATGTGGATAAATGGGATTATTTTGCCAGGTACACATTGAACATTTCACAAGAGTTGTAATACTTTGACAAGTAACTTCATTGTTATTGTTTAAGGTGCGCATTTTCTACTGACTTTTTTCAGCTTCGTTTCTTTGGAATCTTTTTAGGGATTGCCACCATCTTGGAATTCAAAACAACTTTGACTATCAGCGCTTTATTAAGTTTGCCCGTGTGTGTGAAGTAGATAAAAAGAAACATATTTGCACCAGAGACAAGGTAAAGTGTTTGAAAGAGAAGTAGTCAAGAAAGAAGGGAATTTGGTTGTTCCTATTTACAAATTAAAGATTGGGGGAGTAGCACAGTTTTTTGTAGGAATTTTAAGTCATTTTCTCTTTTGTTTAGCACTGCTAAAGGCTCTTTTAAAAATTAGTAAAATGTTGGAAAGTATTCCCAGCTTTTGTTAATGAAGGATTATTTTTACTACCCTGAATTTATTTGGCATGCTCTGAGAGGGAAAGTCACATACATAACTATTTAATTTGTGTGTGTGTGTGTGTGTGTGTGTGTGTGTGTGTGTGTGGTGTGTATATAGATATATTTTTATATGTAGATATATGTATGAATGTGTTTATCTTGGGATTGTGCTATAATAAAACCTTGAAACAAATCCTTAAATTTTATTTTATGTTATTAATAGAGTATTTCGGTCAGCTTGGTGGATAAGAATTAAAAAGTTTTGAGCAAGCCAATGAATATCACAGATCTGCCATGCTTATGTTAGGATTACGTGGTACTTGGCTGGCATATGCCTCATTCGATGTGTAGTGGAGAGAGTCAAAAGATCCAGGTTCCAATTTAATATCTGCTACATACCACCTTGTGACTTTGGATCAGTCATTATCACTTAGAGCAGTGGTTCTCAACCTGTGGATTGCGACCCCTTTGGGGTTGAACAACCCTTTCACAAGGGTCAAAGGGGTCGCCTAAGACCATTGGAAAACATGTATTTCTGGTGGTCTTAGGAACCTCCTCTATCCGTCTCCAGGTTGGTCTGCCCACATGCAGACATGCCCACGTGTGACTATTAAAGGATCGCTACATTAGGAAGATTGAGAACCACTGACTTACAGCTTGTTTTTAAAATGAAGGTGCTGAACGAGATCACTGCTAAGGACCCTTCTTGCTCCAACTTCTGTGATCCTGTGATATCCTTGTTAAGTTTATACACATGATTTGTGCCTGTCTTTGTCCATTATCTGTTTCTCTTGTTTGTACACTGTATAAATTAGAATTTATTTCACAATTCTCTAGGAAGTTGGAAATCTGTATGACATGTTCCATACACGCAACTGCCTACACCGAAGAGCTTACCAGCACAAAGTTGGCAACATCATTGAAACAATGTAAGGAATTTGCTCTCCAGTTTCCTACAAAATTTTCCACTGTGTATTTATCAGAGTGAATTGAATGTTGTACGTGTTGTTTGAGACCTATTTGAGATTCTGACATAATTCAGATGAAATGAAAAACAAGCCATGTATTAGATAGTTTATAGAGCCAGTCCAACTAATGAGAAAATTACTTGGAAGAACCAAAGATACAGAATATCTAAAAGAGCAAAGGAAACATGGGGGGTGGGGAGCAGGAATCAAGGGTAAAAAGAAAGTCCTTCCAAATCATATCACAAAGCATCGGTCATCAAAGCTATTTAGTTCTAGTTTTTAAAAAAATTAGAAATTAGATCACTGGAACAAATACATAAAGAAGTTGTTGTTTGAAGAGGTAGGGAAGAGGTGGGTATAGAAGGGATCTCATATGAATCCCTAGAGGGTTCTTGTCTGGAAGGAATTTCACAGGACTCATGCTATCTTTTGGCAGAGTTACAAAAATTTATTATTACACTGATTTTGCAGCAGGCAGGAGAAGGGGGGGGACCTGCAAGCTTATAGGGATCTAAGGCAGAGTTATAAAGTTCAATGTTATGCTTTACAGTGGGCAGGAGAAAGTTAAGGATAGCCTGCAAAGTGCAGGGGTTAGAGACACAGTTTTTAAAGCCATAAAACTGTCAGTCAAAGGTTAATTATTCTAACTAGGTGGGTAAGAGTGGAGTTAGGAGTTTGGGAGGAGTTAAGGAATGGTCAGTGCATAAAGGGACATGCATTTTTTGTAGCAACTGTGCAGGCATATTGCCCATAATTCATTGGGGGAAAGCCCGAGGGGGGGCTACCAGGAGGTGTGGTTTTTGCCTCTACAGGTCACTAGGTTACTTTTGGTCTAGGATGAATGAGATAGGTCCAATATGGCTGTTGGGAGGATAGTCTTGATTGTTTCAAGTTTGGAAACTAGACTGATTAGGGATTTAGGAGGTACCATATTGGGAGGGAGTTATCTCTCTGATAATGTTGTTCAAGGATCTTGGGTGCAGCTGGCCACTTACAACAAAGGAGGTATACATTTCTCTAAAAAATACTTGGGTGATGCATTCATGGGTACAAATCTAGGCAGATTGCTAGCTCAGGGAAAAGACATTTAGACTGGGGACAGGGGAGAGGCAGAGTTAATGTCTTTATGGCTGGGAGAAAGTGTGACTTTTACAACTTAATTGCACAGGTTTATTACAAACTGATGTTACATACATAGGTACCCGAACACAAGTGAGATTTTACAAACTGAGGTTACAGACAAAAGCATCCCAGACCCCATCATTGTTGAGTTGTGTTCAACTCTTCATGACCTTGTGGACCATACTGTTCATGGGGTTTTCTTGGCAAAGACACTGGAGTGGTTTGCCATTTCCTTCTCCAGTGGATTAAGGCAGACAGAGGTTAAGTGACTTATCCAGGGTCACATAGCTAGTGAGTGTCTCAGGCCAGATTCAAACCCAGGTCTTCCTGACTCCAGGCCCAGAGCTCTATTCACTGTGCCACCTAGGTGTCTCCTAAGATAAAGCAAACACGAAAAATAGTTGAACTCAATTAGTAGGTGTTCAGGATACTGTAGAACATCAATTACTTTCAGAAGAACTCCCTCTTGGACAAAAATTTCTGGGAAAACCGTAAAGCCGTACAACAGAAATTATGTTTTAGATCACTGTCTGACAACATAGAGATATGAGCTGAATGATAAATGTCATGACAGCTAAGTGGCTCAGTGGACAGAGTGCCAGGTCAGGAGTCAGGAAGATCTGAATTCCAGTCCTGCCTCAGACACATACTAGCTGTGTGGCCTTAGGCAAGTCACTTAACTTCTGTCAGTCCCCATTTCCTCATCTGTAACATGGGAGTAATAATAGCAATTCCAGGGTTGTCATCAGGATGAAATGACATCATAATTATAAGGCTCTTAGCACAGTGCCCAGCACATACATAGCAAGTGCCATATGAATGTTAGCTATTATTGTTATTACACCATAAAGAAATCAGTATTAGATCAGTTACCTTTCACAGCTGTGTCAAGCTAATGACTCATGTCCTGTACAAGCAAGGGGCAGAGGGAAATCACAAAATGAAAACTGTAAACTTGGATTATTAGAATTGAAAAGTGATGGCATGAACACAATTAAAGCAACTGGAACAAGAGGGAAGTCAGCTAGGGGAACAATCTTTGTTTGAAATGTCTTTGGTAAGAGTTTAGTACCCAGGATATGTAGACAGCAAAAATCACTCCCCAGTAGATAAGTGGTTATACAATTCAGACAAACGTTTCTCAAAAGAGGAGTTGTAGCCTTTTAACAACAATATCAAATGGTGTTCTAATTCCCCAAACTAAGAGAAACACAAATAAAACAACTCTAGGGTTTCACCTCACATCCAGCAAATGGAAAAGGATGGTTAGAATCAGTGTTGGAGGGGTTGTGGAAAAATAGGCACATTCATGCATTGTTGCTGGAGACATGATTTGATTTATCCATTCTAGAAAGTAATGTGTAATTATGTTAAGAAGGTAATTAAAGTGACCGCATAACCCAGAGGTCTCATTGTTAGGCACGTACTCCAAAAGCAAGCCCTTATATGCCCCCAAAAATATTTATCACGGGATGTTCTTGTAGTTGTAAAGAATAGAAAACGAAGATACCCGTTGACTGGGTAACACTAAACAAGTTGAGGTGTGTAGAAATACAGACTATTGTTGTACTATTAAAAAAATGAATTTGAATATAGAGAAATACGGAAGGAAGACAAACTAATGCAAAATGAAGCAAGTAGAACCAAAAAAACAATAAATACGATGGCTGCAACGAGGCAAATGGAAAGAACAAGTAAAAATTGCAGTTGAGTGCCATGAAATTGTAATGGTCGGGCACGGCCCCGGAGGGAAGGCTATAGGAAGGTGTCTGCACCCCGTCCGAGCCAGGTAGGAGACTGGTGTGCGGGGCACTGCCCGTCATCTTAGACTTTTTCGAGGTGTGATTTGGTTTTGCACATCTGAAGTTTTGTTGGTTTTGGTTTTTTTTTTAGTTTTTTGCTTTTTGGAGGGGGAAGGCAGGACAATTGGGGTTAAGTGACTTGCCCAAGGTCACATGGCTAGTAAGTGTCACATATCTGAGGATGGATTTGAACTCAGGTCCTCCTGAATCCGGGGCTGGTGCCCTATTCACCGTGCCACTTAGCCACCCCTATTTGTTTTTTTTTAAACAAGATCATAAACATTGTTTACTGGAATACTGGAATAGATCAAACATTTTGTGAGGTGGCGCAAAGTAGTACTTGATTCAGAGAAGAAATAACTGCCACTGCCTAGCTTCTGTTGATCCTTCTGCAGCATAATAGGAGATGGAGCCAGTATAATTGACCTCCCCAAATTAATAATAAAAATTAGTTTTAAGACTAAATTTTCAACCCTTTTTCCCAAGATTACCAGTAGTAAAGTTGATCAGTTTCGAGTTTTATATCCTCTCTTTGGTCCGCTGACAGCTTTTCTTCTTCTTCTACAGGCTAACACCCTGATAACTGTTGTTTGGTGGCTGTGTATTTGATGTGACTTCAGATATTTAGTACATTTTGGCTATTGGCATTAGTGGATCTTATACTCATAACATTCAGACCCCTTGATCTTGGTTTTAATGGCTAATTTGGTCATCTTAATCTCCATTTTTACATTTTCCCCATCCTGTGTCATGACCACACTAATTGCATACCTGGGTTTGGAAGGTTGGCGGGGTAATTTCCTACTTAATGTGACAGATACATTTTTCCTTGGACTGTTCTTAAGAAAAAGCAATCTTCATGCGCAAAGGCCCGTAGAAGTAGGAATAAGTTACTTAAGAGCTGAAACAAGTTCTTTTTTTGAATTTTTTTTTCCCCAGTTACACATAAAAACAATTTTTAACATTTGAGTTTGTTTTTTTTTAATTTTGAGCTCCAAATTCTCTCCCTCCTTCTCTCTGTTCCCCCTTCATTGAGAAGGCAAACAATTTGATACAATTTATACATGTGCATTTGTGCAAAACATTTCCATATTAGTCATGTTGTGAAAGAAAACAGGAAAACCAAACAAGAAAAATAAAGTAAAAAACTGTATGCTTCAATTTGCATTCAGGTGAAATGACTTCTTTTTATTGATACTTTCTGTTTTCATGTCACATTCATTTCCAGCTTTATCTCCCCCCCCACCCCGCAGTGAGCTTTCCCTCGTAACAGAGATTTAAAAGAGTTCTGTAAAACCAGCTTACAAATTAGCTGTATGTGATAATATGACAAGCATCTGTATAAGGTTCCACACCCATAGTCTCCCCATCAGAAGTGAAAGGAGGGGAGGCACTTTCATACATTGTGTAAATTAATTCTCAACAGGATTACTGATGCCTTCCTTAAAGCAGATCCCTACATACAAATTGAAGGTGCTGAGGGGAAAAAGTACACACTTTCTACAGCAATTGATGATATGGAAGCCTACGCTAAACTTACAGGTGAGATCTAGAATGTATTTAGTTCAACCTAGATCCAATGTGGGTAATCAGTCCCCAACGTAGAAATCAGTTATACTTCTAAAGATTAAGTTGACTTTTTTTTCAGATTCAAAAAATGATTTGCTATAGAAACAATATTATAAGTAGTAATTAGATTCCCAGGGCAACATTAAAAGCTCGGCAGATCCATAATGTATTTGGTTTAAAATGATCAGTCCTATGGACCTTATTTCAATGCTTCAGAAGTTGTGTAATTTAATCTTTGTGGCACCTAGATGTCACAGTGGATAGAGAGCTAGACTTTGAGTCAGAAAGAACTGAGTTCAAACTCTGTCCCAGACACTTACTAGCTGTGTGACCCTGGGCAAGTCACTTAAGTCTGCCTCAGTTTCCTCATCTGTAAAATGGGGATAATAACTGTATCAACCTCACAGGTTGTTATAAAGGTCAAGTGAGGTAAAATGTAAAGTACTTTGTAAAGTTTGAAGTGCTGTGTCCTCCCATGATTTCAGTAGACTGTTTTTTAAAAGTTATTTTGTCTGCCAAAAAAAATGTATCCCTTGGTAGCCAAGCTTCCATTGGTGCCTATATCTGACCTTAGCTCAACTGGTTTATACAACAGACACAGAGTTCATCACTGGGTCCATATCTGAAGCCTTTGTATCTTAGATCTTTGCAACATCTCGACTATAGACCCACTTCTCTCTTCTGACACTGCCACCACCCTGGTGCAGGCTTTCATCACCTCACACGTGAATTTTCACATGCTTCAAGTCTTTCCCCACCCCAGTCCATCTTCTGTTGAGCCACTAAAGTGATTTTCCCAAAGTGAAAATCTGAGTATGTCATTCTCTCCCCCATCCCTCCCAATCCCTAACACAGTAAATTTTAGTGGCTCCGTATTGCCTCCAAAAGCCAATGCAAAATGCTCTGTTTGGCATTCAGAGCCCTCCATGACCTTTCCCCCTCCTACCTTTCCAGTCTTCTGACCCCTTACTCCCTAACACATATTCTTCAGTTCAGTGATATTCACTTCCTGTTCAATGAGCAGGGTGCTCCATCTCTCGACTCTGGGCAATCTCTTTGTCCCCCATGCCTGGAATACTCCGTGACTTTCTCTAAGTCTCTACTGAAATCCCACCTTCTACAAGAAGCTTTCCCCAACCCCTCTCAATTGTAGTGCTTTCTCTCTTAATTATTTACTGATTTTTCTGGGTATAACTTGCTTTGTATATATTTGTTTGCATGTCTTCTCCATTATTTTGTAAACTCCTTGAAGACTGGGACTGTTTTTTGCCTCTTTATGTATCCCAGTGTCTGGCCATAGGAGGTGCATAATAAATGTTTATTAAATTGAATAATGTACAACTTTACCAGTAGTAAAGTTGATCAGTTTCGAGTTTTATATCCTCTCTTTGGTCCACTGACAGCTTTTCTTCTTCTTCTACAGGTTAACACCCTGATAACTATTGTTTGGTGGCTGTGTATTTGATGTGACTTCAGATATTTAGTACATTTTGGCTAT
Source organism: Pseudochirops cupreus (assembly GCA_028627135.1). Taxonomy (NCBI): domain Eukaryota; kingdom Metazoa; phylum Chordata; class Mammalia; order Diprotodontia; family Pseudocheiridae; genus Pseudochirops; species Pseudochirops cupreus. The sequence continues at coordinate 8,574 of JAQQSU010000737.1, forward strand.
TGGCATTAGTGGATCTTATACTCATAACATTCAGACCCCTTGATCTTGGTTTTAATGGCTAATTTGGTCATCTTAATCTCCATTTTTACATTTGCCAGAGATTGTGCTCATAGCAAAAGCTTCCCAAAACATAGGATCACTTCCATACCGTTGGAAGACAACTTTAGTGGAGATCTAACCACATGCCCAACATTTATTACATTGGTTCTGTAGGAAACTGCTTCAAGATCTAATTATGGGTACCAGGAACACAACATACACCAAAGCCATGGTGGTGACAGGGAAGCAACATTGAGGTCATATTGGCTTCAGCTCCTCTCTGCTTCCACTATCTGAAAAAGATCGTTGCCACAATCCAAGCCATGGCAGAGGAGGTAAACTTTCCCACTGTTCTGATGACAGTTTCTCCTAAGTGTTCTATTAATTAGAGGAAGTATAATCTTTAACTTGCATTCAATTAGTATTAGTTTGTTCTGACCAGAAATGTAAAGTGCTTCATTAGAAAGTTGAAGTTAGGGGTGGCTAGGTGGCGCAGTGAATGGAGCACTGGCCCTGGAGTTAGAAGGACCTGAGTTCAAATCCGGCCTCAGACACTTACCACTTACTAGCTGTGTGACCTTGGGCAAGTCACTTAACCCCAATTGCCCTGCCCTCCCCACCAAGGGGAAAAAAAAAAGAAAGTTGAAGTTAACCATTGTTCTTTCTTTAAAAAAAAAAAAAGTAGGAGAAGAAAATATGAACCCTAGGGACCGGTAGAAACCCTCTAACACAAGTTCATTATCAGAACCTTGCTTCCTTCTCACCTTGTGATGAGCCATAAAGGAATACTAGAAAATAAGTAACAGTGATATCTTCTCTCCATCCTGAAAAACCTTGGTTTGGTAGGAACTCTAAAAGATGAGAAATGTTGTATCAGAGATAAGAAGACAGGGGAATAGAAAGAGTAATGGGCTTAGGTGATAGAACACCTAGGATTCAAGTCCTTGCCCTGACCTGCCTTTCAAGTCATTCAGGCTCTTTGAACCTGAGGTTCCTCACAATAAAATGGGTATAATAATACTTTAGGCCTTACGCTTTATGAGGACAACACTTTGTAAGAGGAGAAGCACTATGTGAATAATAGGTGCTAGCATTGCCATATGAACCTGAGGAGGAATGTGGCATAGCTGTGGCCTTTGGTGCCGATAGTAGAGCATAGATTAAGGAACCTTGATCGAAGATCACTTGTGAAAACAGAAGACTCCAATTTTTAGGAACTCCTAGAAAATCCTTATTAATACATCATTCTTGCACATCTGGATAACTTACTGGGCTTTGGATTGTAGGGTATGAATTGTTGTTTTGATTTTGGCAGATCACATTTTTCTGGAGATTTTGCACTCTAGTGATCCCAGATTGGCTGAAGCGCGAGAGATTTTACACAAAGTTGAATGTCGTAAATTATACAAGTTTGTGGGCGAGACTCAGCCTACAGGGGAAGAGAAGATTAGAATGGTAAGTGGAGATAGTGATAACTCTCCCCATTAGTGGGATGCTTTCAAGTCCTTCAGATTTCACACACAAACCGTAATTTTAAATTTGACAATGTGGGATTCTGATTGATAGATGATTAATAGGGGTTCTCTTAATGTAACTATTGCCATCCCTAGTCTCTAGTATCAAATAATATGTGATGAAAGAAAATTTTTAACCATATTAAATCAAATAGCCTTCTCAGTCTGCTTCTGTTCTCTTGAATTGTTTCTACATTTTCCAGTTTAGATGTTCGCATCTCATTCTGCCAACTGAAGATCTCAAAGAGTTCTCTTTCTTTTTTTCTTTAATTTATTTACTTCTAGTTTACAACATTCAGTTCCACAGTCTCTTGAGTTCCAAATTTTCTCCCCTCCCTCCCCCCCTCCCCATGGCAGCATGCAATCCAGTATAGGTTCTACAAATACCTTCATATTAAACATTAGTCAAGTTGTAAAGAAGAGTTATAACCAGTGGAATGAATGATGAGAAAGAAGGAATGAAACAAAACAAAACACAAGAGGGAGAACAAGTAGTTTGCTTCAGTCTACATTCAGACTCTGTAGTTCTTTCCCTTTCTATCGTGAGTCCTTTGGAGCTGTCTTAGAACCCTGCATTGCTGAGAGGAGCCCAGTCTATCCACGTTAGTCATCACAGATACGATATGTCTGTAATTGTATACAAAGTTCTCCTGGTTCTGCTCTCCTGAGTTCTCTTTCAGTTAGACAGAAGTGACTCCCTGCGTACCATAATAGTTGGAGACAAATGTTCCCAGAATTTGTTTTGCTGTTAGGTTTATACCAGCAAAGGTCAGCCCAATCCATGTGTAGGTGCCAGTGTCACTGAGTGCATTTTTTTCTGAAATTTTATTAAAAATTGTTCTTTGTTGTTGGTTATTTTGCATGCCCTTCTGTGTCTATTATGTGGTGTTTTAGGTCCTAAGAATATATTGAAGAAGAATCTGAATTCATAATGCCATTTCCCCTTTCTGAACTTTGTGTCATGGACTAGGTCGTGAAACACCAGTCTGAAAATAGGCCCATATCTGTGTCACACCTGGTTTATACTGTTTTTCCTCTATTTTAAGCTGTTGGTGAGATCTTAGCCCAGCTCCCCTCAAGCTAGGTCTGAGGCTGAGCTCCACAGACTTCATTGCCATCTTGATTTTTATTTGGCTGTCCCAACCAACTGTCTGATCACAGACCTTAAGCAGCGTCTTTTCTCTGCATGGGAAGAAGTTGAGTAGGTCTGAGTTGAATTAAATGTCATGGCTGATGGAAAAATGAGAGACAAAGCTTTCAGAAGTTCACAAGGGGTCCTGTATCACCAGTCAGTGTGTAAACCAAAATCCTAAATGTGGGGGCTGTGCTACCAGATGCTCATGCTCAGTTCTAAAAGGTTTTCTTTTTTTTGTTTTTTTGCTTTTTGGAGGGAGGAAGCAGGGCAAGTGGGGGTTAAGTGACTTGCCCAAGGTCACATGGCTAGTAAGTGTTAATTAAGTGTCTACGGTCAGATTTGAACTCGGGTCCTCCTGACTCCAGGGCTGGTGCACTATTCACTGCACTACCTAGCCGCTCCTTTAAAAGTTTTTTTTTTTGCTTTTTTTTTTGGAGGGCAATTGGAGTTAAGTGACTTGCCCAAGGTTACAGGGCTAGTTTTTTTGTATTAAGTGTCTGAGGGCAGATTTGAACTCAGGTCCTCCTGACTCCAGGGCTGGTGTTCTATTCACTGCACCACCCAGCCGCTCGCCTCTAAAAGTTTCAAAAGACTTTAATCTATTGTCATATTTTTCTTCATGTAGTAACTACTACTTCACTGCATAGACACTGGGTCCACATTTCACCAGGTTTCTTTTATTCCTACATTTGATAGGAAACTTCTTTCCCTTGCCACATCTCTTATGTGACAGAAAATTAACAATAATTGAGGGAAAAATTCTGAGCTGTACAATTTACTAGAAAAACAGGCATAATAAATGGGTCAGTAGACTACTTGGTCAGTTCAAAGACCCTGAATAATACATAGTGAGACAGATTCTTATGTACTAAAAAAATTAAATAAGACTACTTAATGAAAAGAAAACAGGTCATCTGATTAATAATTGAAGAAAATTTTAGGGAGTTTCCAGGTTGGGAGACGGAGAATGAACAGGTGCAATTCCCTGAAATCAGAAAAAAGAGGTGTCTATGTACAGTCAGAAGAACATGGAAACAATAACTGGTTGACTAGTACAGGTCTAGTTTTCAGATAAAACCATAGGGGTTGCTTAAGATGTGTAATTGTGGGGAAAAAAAACTCCTTGTATTAGTCTTCAATTCTGATTGGATTTCTGGTCAAATTAACCTAGGTCCTTAGTTAAGGATCTCTAAGCAACAGATAGAGGTGGTCCAGCTTGCCATCCATGCAGGGCCAGGTTCAAACAATGCAATAAAATTTTTTTCCCCACAGTTCCCATAATTGAATACAATTTGCTTATAAGACAGAAATTGACTAGACCCATAATTGAATAGAAAGGGAACTGAACCCGATCCAGAATTGAATTACAGGATGGAGTCATTGAAGTTCACTTCGATGTTCCCACACTTCCTTCAATTATCTAATTTTTAAAAATGTATTGATGACTTTGTTTTTTACATCACAGTTATTTCTGAATATGCCCCCCTCCTTTCCCAAGTTGAACCCTCTCGTAACAAGGGAAAACAATTGAAACCAACTAGTATGGTGATTTTATCTGATTGTGTATGCAAGAGTTATATCCTCCTGCATCTGCCAAGAGGAAGAATTACCCACTTTATCTTATATGGTATCTTAGGATGTCCTGAGATACTATGTCTAATTCATTTCCATAAACATTACATGCCTACTAAATTTAAGGTGCTGTCAGGCATTGGGATTGCAAAGATTTTTTTAATGACATGACATCCTCTAGGAATTTATAGGACAGGTACCCTTAATAAGTCTGAGAAAATGAGATAGGCTATAGATTGAAAGGGAAGAAGAAACCATAGGGGCAAAGGAGACATTCATAGCGCTCTAAAACATTTAAGGAAGATCATGCTGAGTTTGGTCTGGGAATGGGGGGTGAGATGAGCAGGAGGGACTGATTTTAGATGGCTTTATGGAGGAAGTAGCATCTGAACTAGGCCTTAAAGGAAGATTTTTATTAATTTTTTTATATCATCTACATTTTCCACTGTATCCCTTTTCCCATCCCCTTCCAGAGAAAGAAAGGTTCAGACAAACTAATTTGCAGATGGAAAAGTCTTAGCATTATGTGTTGGGTACCCAGCTCATGATCAGCTCCCAGCTCTGCAAAGGGCAGGTATCATATTATATCTGTTCTTTTGGGCCTAGTCCTAATTTTATAGCTTTCAGTTTTAAATACTGTGTTCTTTCTGTTCACACGTTGTAGTCATTGTATATATTATCCTGGTTCTGTGTATTTCATTTTGTATCCATTCATATAAGTCTTTCCTTTAAAACAAACAAAAAACCCTATTATTTATTTTTGTTCTGAACTTAAACAAATACCAGATAGACTAGGAATAACATATACATAATAGAACAGAAAAATAGAACTGTACTGGAAATTACAGGGCTCTATTAAGCACAGAGCATATAACAAAATCATCCTTTAGCTTTCAAAGCTGTCCTGCCTGACTGCTTTTCTTTCTTGCCTTCCTTCCGTTTTTTTCTCTCCATTTAAAAAAAGATACCTCAATACCCTCTTTTGCTTTTTTTTTTCTCTTACCCTATCCCCATACCCCCTCTCATCTTCCCATCTTCCCTAACCCCCCCCCCACCATTAGAAAAGAAAAGTATAACAAATATACGGATTCAGATTTCCACATTGGCTGTATCCAAGAATGTCATTTAAGTCTTTTTATACTTCTCCTTATTCACTGTTTACATTGTTTCTTATAGGAGAGTAATATTGTATAACGTTCACGTATTACCATTTCTTTAAACATCCCCCAGTCATTGGGCATCTACTTTGTCTCCATTTCTTTGCCATTATAAAAAAAAATAATGATCTAAATATTTTTGTGCATTTGAGATCTTTCTTTTTGGCAGTAGCTATCTTGGGGTATATGCCAAGCAGTAGGATTTCTTTGTCTATTTTAGTCACTCTGTTCTCATAATTCCAAATTTATGGAGAGATGAGGAAATACATTCTAGACATTGGTTAGAACATGTGGGGGAAGGGGGGGGAGAGTTACATGACAAAACACCTGTGAATGTGCTTGTTATTTGTATAAGCTATCTGTTAGAAGTTGAACTGTCTTCTGAATAATACAGTCAAAGTAATTTCTTTCCTAGGAGGAATGTGATCAACTTCCAAAAGATGTTGCTGCTTCTAAACCACAAGGTATAGCCCTCAAAGTTGAATTAAAGGCTGAAGATTTCATAGTTGATGTAAGTTGCTGGCACTATGATACATTAACAAACATTTCTCAAGACTGTATATAAGAGAGTAGCTATAAGCTGCTTACAATTATCCACCTGTCATTTAGTCTGTTATGCTTTCAGGTAGTTTAGAAGTGTGACATTTTTACTAATTCTAACCTCCTGTTCTATAATTGAGTTTTGTTCTTCCTGAAATGAAAGGGTTCTAAGCTTCACTGCCCACACCGGGTAGCATGTGAATTGGGCTGGGTAGCTTGTCATTTAGTTTAGTCATTCATAGTGGTTTATAGTAATTGTCTTTACTTTTATGACAAATTGTTCATCATCTCTAGGACGGTGTTTGATAAAATATCCTTTGTCAGAAGAACAAACTCAATTATAATATTACTCCTTAAAGGAAAACCCAACTTGTTTTAACACACAATTTCCAGAACTTCATTGAGGTGAAGAGCAAAGACTATCTGTCTGTGTTTCTCATCCTATAACCAAAGGAAATGATAGACTTGATGGACACTTATACTTACTCTACCAAGTAATATGATCCACTATGCCTCTAGGAACCTTTTGACCAGGCTTAAACCACTCCCCCCCCCCCAAAAAAAATCTCTTTGGGTCATTTTTAGCAAAATATGTGTTATGTTTACATGTTTATATTTATGCTATGTTATTCTGTTGGTTTTTGTCCTGATGATGGGCAGTATTCTTTGACTTGCCTCGCTAAGCTCACCTGATGATATAGCATTATCTTTTTGCTGTTGGGTAGCTTTTTCTGTTTTCTTCTGTCAAGGTTATTGACATGGATTATGGAATGAAAGAGAAAAATCCTATTGATAATGTTCGTTTCTATTGCAAGAGTAACCAAAGGAAAGCGGTCATGATTACGAAGGATCAGGTAAACACCCAAATTAGGTAAAAAGGAGCTTGCTAGAGTGACATCTGGCAAATTTGTGCACCTGTCTGGGACACTTTTAATGCCATTCAAAATAGTTTGATTTTTTTTTTCATCTTTTCATAGAGATATATTTTATTATGAACTGTGGAACATAATATTTAGAAAGGAAAATAATGGTATGGGTTTGGTTTTTTTTTTTTAATGCCATTAGTGATAATGTGTGAAGCAGCTAGGTGGCTCAGCACTGGGCCTAGAGTCGGGAAGACCTGAGTTTAAATCCAGCCTCAGACACTTACTAGCTGTGTGACCCTAGTCAAGTCACGTAACTTCTGTTTGCCTTAATCTACTGCAGCAGGAAATGGCAAACCACTCCCTTATCTTTGCCAAGAAAACCTCATGGACAGACAGTATTGGCATGGTATGGTCCACTGGGTCACAGAAGAGTCAGACATGACCAATTAGCTGAACAACATCGTCAAAGTAGGGACACAGTTGACAGGGAGCTTTAGTGTCTTATCTGTTCTTTCAAGAAAGAAATGATGGAATATTTCTTTTGAAAAGGTTTCACAGCTTCTACCTGAAAAATTTGCTGAACAGCTTATCCGAGTATACTGTAAGAAAACAGATAAGGAAAGTTTAGATGCTGCCAGTAAATATTTTGTTCAGTGGTGCATAAACAAAAACTTCACCAAACCCCAGGTAAGTTGTTTATTGCTCTTTCTTAAGTAACTTCCCTCTGCAAGTCTCACGATAGAAGGGTCCTTTCTCTTACCTTCTTTTCATACCTTGGGAATCTGACAAAGCTGTTATTTAAATTAATTTGATTTATCATTTTAAATGTATAAAATTTTTCTTTTTTTCTTTTTTAAATGTAGAAATGTGGGCATTACTTTAGTAAGGGTGTTAATGGAGACATGATGAGCTACCATCCACCAAAAATCCCATCTCCAAACCTCTTCACTGATACTCTTCTGGAGTAAAAGTTGTCTTTGCTAGATGTAAATTTCCTTCCCTTCCCTTCCACCCTCTTTGATTCAGCTTCTACCCCACCAGTCTACTGAAATTGACTTCTTGAAGGGTCCTGATCATCAGATCTCGTGACCTTTTTTCAGTCCTTCTCCTTCTTAACCACTCCGGCACATTTGACATTGTTAAGGTTCTCATCTCCTGCAAACATGCCAAGAATGTCATGTTTATAATAAAAGTAAAGACACTTGTTATAAATCCCTATAATTTAAAATACTAAAATTACAACCCCTCCAGCCCAACCTGTGCTCCATCGTTTTCCCAGCCAAATTCTGTGTATGCTCCTGGCATTGACTTCCCACTCACTTCTCAACCCCATGGCATTCTGGCTTCTGTCCCAGCCACTCCACTAAAACTGCTGTTTCCCCAAGTTTTCCATAGATCTTGTTACCACTCAAAGCAGTGACCTTTTCTCAGTCCTTATCCTTCTTTACATCTTAGTGTTTGACACTGCTGTCTTTCTAAATATTCTCTCCTCCCTGAGGTTTGTTTTACTGTTGTGTTGTGAATCACTTCCTGCTTTTGTTTGGCCATTTCTCAATCTCTTTTGCAAGTTCATCATGTCCTACATATTCGTGTGTGTGTGTGTGTGTGTGTGTGTGTGTGTGTGTGTGTGTGTGTGTGTGTGTGTGTGTGTGTGTGTGTATACTCCCCAAGGTTCTTGGGTCTTCTATTCTGGATCCTCTCTCTTAATCTCATTAGCTCACATGGATTCAGTTGACAGCTCTGTCCAGATATTTACCATATCTGTATACTTAGCCTTTACCTCTCTTGTTAGCTTTGGTCCAGAATCTGCAACTTCCCGCTGGACATGTTCACCAGGATGTGTTTCATAGGCATCTCAAGTTCAACATGGGAAGAACAAAACTCCTCTTTTCCCTTAAATTCCCCCCTCTTTCTAATTTCCCCATTTGTATCAATTACATGATAATCCTAGTTACCTGGAGTTGCATCCTAGGAATCACCATGCTTGACCCTTTATTCTTATTCAACCCTCCTCCCTCCTGGTTTCTAATCAGTTGCCAATTCCTGGCACTTAGTAGGCACTAAATAAATGCCTGTTGACTGACTGGCCAGGGCTTCCTACCAGATACTTTCTCTTCTCTAAGCCTCACTTCAGAAATATAGTACTCTAGTTCTCCTGCCTCTCTGAACTTCTCTGTCTCCTTTTCTGGTTCCTCTTCTTTCTGAGCCTTTAGGGTAAGTATTTCTCCAAGGTTCTGCCCTTATTCCTCTTCTTATCTATCTTCTAACCCTAACAGCTTCTTTCACTTCTATTGCTTCGGTTACTAACTCTATTCTGATCATTCTCAGATATATTATCATTAATCTTATAGCTATATCTACCTGTTTCCCAGTGTTTGAACCTCCACATGTTCAAAATCAAGCTTGTTATCTTGCCTCCTAAATCTCGCCTTTCCTGATTTCACGTTTGTCAGTAGCTTCACTCTTCACCTTGTTCACATGTCTGAAACATTGGTGTTCTCTTTGATTCTTCCCTCTCCTTCACCTCTCGTATGTAGCGAGTCAAGTTCTGATAAATCTGTCTGTGCAGCACCTTTCCAGTCTGGCCCTTCTTCTCTTCTCGTTGCTGCAGTCGTAGTACTGGCCTTTACTGCTAGTTTATGGAAGTAGCTTCCTAACAGGTCTTTACATTTCTGTTATTTGCTCCCACCCCCCCAATCTGTGCTTTATGATTTTAGATAAATTGTTATACCTTGATCCAGCTTTGCCATTTTTCTTTTGCTGTTTTTAAGGAAAAACTTGTCAGTTAACAAGGCTTTATTTTCTCTCCCTCCTTGCCTCCTCCCTTCAACCCTAATGTGTGTGGGGGGCAGGGGAGAACAGAAAAAAAACC
>JAQQSU010007370.1:0-13243 GCA_028627135.1 Pseudochirops cupreus
TAAAAAAAAAAAAGGAATGTGCCTACAAGTTTTTATGACAGTGGTGTAGTGCTGCGTATAAGTACTACACTTCTAATGAGATTAGTTTAATTGTATACATTGGAAAACATGTATGAAAAATGTATGTTGCCCAAATTATGTGTGTATTTGGACAGATGGCCCATTGAATTAGTCTCTCAAAATACACACATATATAGGCATCAATGTACATGCTTACACTCATACATTTATATATGCCTATACCCACATATGACGATGGGTCACAGAACCAGTGTGTGTCATAGAAGTCTGGGGATCAATCAATAAATGTTTATTAAACACTACTATGTGTTAGGCACCATGTTAAAAATGGGATACAAAAAGAGGCAAAAGACAGTCCCTGCCCTCAAGGAGCTTACATTCTAATGGGAGAGAAACACATAAATATATATAAAGCAAGCTATATACAGGATAAATAGGAAATAATTAACAGAAAAACCACTTGGGGAGGCTTCTTACAGAACAGTGGTTCTCAACCTTCCTAATGCCGCGACCCTTTAACACAGTTCCTCATGTTGTGGTGACCCCCAACCATAAAATTATTTTTGTTGCTACTTCATAACTGTAATTTTGCTGCTGTTATGAATCGTAATGTAAATATCTGATATGCAGGATGTATTTCCATTGTTACAAAGTGAACATAACCCACAGGTTGAGAACCGCTGTTATAGGTGGTATAATTTTAGTTGAGACTTAAAGGAAGCCAGGAAGGTCACAAGAAAGGAAGGGAGATTGTCTGAGGCATAAGAGGCAGCCAGAGAGAAGGGCTGGGGCCAAGAATGGAGTGTTTTGTTCATGTAATTGCAAGGAGACCAGTGTCATTGGATTGAAGAGCATGTGTTGGAGGGTAAGGTATAAGAAGAATGGAAAGGTAGGAGGGAACCAGGTTATTAAGGGCTTTGAATGCCAAATGGCATTTTGTATTTGCTCCTAGAGGCAATAGGAAGCCACTAGAATATGAGTAGGGGAATCATATGATGGGATCTGTGCTTTAGGAAAGTCTCTTCATTGGCTAAACTGAGGATAGATTGGAGTGGAGGAGAACAGACTATTACAATAATCCAGAAATGAGGTGATAAGGGCCTTCACTAGATTGTTGGCAGTGTCAGAAAAGAGAAAGGGATTTATTTGGCAGGCCTTGACAACAGCTTGGATATGGGGAGAGGTGTGGAGAGACACTGTGAAATCCAGAATGACTACTAGGTTCCAAGCCTGAGGACCTGGAAGGGTAATGTTGTTCTTTACAGTATTAGGGAAGGTAGAAGGGGGATGGATTTTTTTGGGGGGGAAAGATAATGAGTTCAATTTTTGACATTTTTTTGGATTTTTTTTTTAACATTAATTTTTAAAATTTTGAGCTCCAAATTCTTTTTCTCCCTCCAACCCCTCCTCTTCCCATAGAGAAGGAAAGCAATATGATACCCATTATACTTATAAAGTCATGTAAATCATATTTCCATATTAACTGGATTACGAAACAACAACAGCAAACAAAATGAAAAAAACATGCTTCAATCTGCACTCAGTTCATCAGTTCCCTCTCTGAAGCATTTTTCATCATGAGTCCTTCAGCATTGTCATTCATGGATGATTGTACTGATCAGAGCAGCTTAATCTATCATAGTAGGTTATTGTTACAACATTGCTGTTACTGTGCACAGTGATTTCCTGGTTCTACTCACTTCACCTTGCATCAGTTCATAGAAGTCTTTCTGGGTTTTTCTTGAAGCCATTTCCTCATTTCTTACAGTACATATCATACACCACAAATTGTTCGCCACATAGCGAGTCTAAGATGTATACTGGACATTGAATTTGAAATGTCTGAAAGGCATTTGGAGATGCCAGATTAGAGGTCAGCAGAGAGCCTGGGACAGGAAAGGTAGATTTGGGAATCATAATAGAGAGATGGTAATTAAATCCATGGGAGCTGATGAGGTAACCAAATGAAATAGAATAGAAGGAGAAGAGAGAGGGTCCAGAATAGAACCCTGAGGAACACCTACAGTTTGAGGGCATAATCATTAGAGGAAGATTCAGCAAAGGAGACAGAGAAGTTGCAGTCAAATAGATAGGAGGAAAACTAGGAGAGAGTGGTGTCCTGAAAACCCAAAGAGAAGAGAGTATCAAAGAGGAGAGAGTGATCAATTGGGTTAAAAACTGCAGAGGGGTCAAAGAGAATGAGAACTGAGAAAAAGTCATTGAATTTGGCATCTAAGACATCATTATTAATATTGGAGAGAAATACTTTGGTGAATGTCTTTCTGACTCCAAGGAAGACCCCTCTATCCATTATGCCAAGTTGTTTTTTCTACTCTTATTGCTGTTGTGCCTAGGATTGTGGCAGGTCATTAGTATAAGAACTTAACTATAGCCAAAGTATCTTGGGGTTGATGGTCAACTCTGCAAAGAGTCACTGGCATTGTATACTATTATAATGATTAATATATTAGTTATTAAAATATACTCTACTTTGCTATATGGCAATATTGGATACCAAAAGTCAAGAACAATGACATGAGGAAGAACAAAAACAGTGTTTTATTTTAAAAATTAATTTCATTGATATCTTTTGATTTTATATAGCTTTGATTTTCTTTTTAGGTATATTAAGTACTTTCCCCTCCTCAGGAAACCATTCTGAGTAACAAAAATAAAAAAGTGAAGGGGGGAAAATGAAAGCATTTCTGGAAAATTAGCTAATATATCAAACTGAATCTACCAATATATGTGATATTTCTACATTCATGATGCTTAGAGACTCAATGGGTTAGAGAGCTGGACCCGGAATCAGGAAGACTCGAGTTCACATCTTAGCGCAAGATACTCACTTGGCAAGTCCCTTAACCTCTGTCTGCCTCAGTTTCTGCAAATGCAAAATGGGTATAATAATGGTAGCTACCTCACAGTTTTGTTGTGAGGATCAAATAGATAATATGTGTAAGGTAGTTAGCACAGTGCCTGACACATAATAGATACTGTAGAAATGCTTTCTCTCTCCCCCCTCTCCAGTGAATGAGGGAGAAGAGAGTTGCATTTTTCTCATCTCTTCTTCAGAGACAGGTCTGGTTATTATAATTACACAGCAGAAAATGGTATTTTATTATAATAATGTATATTTGAGGTTTGAGGAAATTATACTTTGCTGGGCTCATTTCTCATTGCAAGGTAATCTTTCATAACATCCTTATTGAAAGTGAATGTCTCAGGAATGTATGGAGGGCTCTGTCTAGTCTGTGGTCTGGGGACTAATGGAAGAAACCGTAGAGCCTGGGGCTGCCAGACCTTCATTCTCAATGTATGAGACCAGATGACATCAGAGCCTTTAAGATATAATACACTTTGCAAAAATGTGAGGGTTGTAAGGGGAAAAAAAAAAAGCTTTCTCAAGGTCTGTCTAATGTCCTATAGTATTCCTCCCGCTGATTCTTTCTCCCTTTTAGAAAATATGTCTAACCTTTATCATTCCTCTCCTTCTGAGAATCTATCAATTAGTCTCTCTGGGACTGTGACAGCAGTGGTGTGAACCAAGAGCTATCCAGGCTGTTGAGGAGGAGGAAGAGGGAAATGATTCCTTTTCCTGTGCGTGTAACAGAAGTTGGCCCTATATCATAGGAGAAAGGAACATCTGCTGCTCCTGGGACTTCCATTTTAGATAGCTTTTCAATGTATGTAATTTTTGCCTTGGCCAGTTATCTTTTAGTCATAACCATGTACTGGTAGGGACTGTTTTCATATTAAGTGATACTGATAATGATAATAGCATTTATACAGTGCTTTAGGATTTTCACAGTGTTTTACAAAAATTATCTAATTTTATTCTTGTAATATCTCAGCAGGAGGGAATTAGAAGATGTTCCCATTTTACAGATGTGGAAACTGAGGCTGATAGAGGTTAAATGATTTGCCCAGAGTTGCAGGGCTAGATTTGAACTCAGGTTTTCCTGACTCTAAGTCCAAGGCTCTATCCACTGCACTACCTAATTGACATTGTCACTAAATCATTTTAAAATCTTTGAAGTATTTTATGTAGATTGTCTTATTTGATCCTCCTAAAATCCTATAAGTTAAGTAATATATGTATCATCATCCCTATTTCACAGATGATGAAGCAGACCCAGAGAGTCAAAGTGACTTTCTTGGGATAAGCATCAGAAGAAGGATCTGAACCCAGGTCTTGGTGATCCCAAGTCTAGTACTTTCTCAACTCCCTACCTTCTTTTCCTTGTATGTAGGAGCACTCTGGTTTGTTAGCACGATGATTTAAATCTAATCAAGCTATCTTGGAACTTACTTCTAGCTCAGCGTTGACTTGATGGAATTGTTTCCATGTAGGGGTAACAGAACTTGTCATGTCTTGGAAAGAACATTGAGCTAAATCCTTTCCAAAGTGCTTTGTACAAAGAGACAATGTAGCATAGTGGATAGTATTAAATGTGAATCCAGGAAGATCTGAGTTCAAATTTTGTTTCTGACATTTACTATTTGTATGACCTTGAGCAATCAACCTCTCTAAACCTCAGTTTCCATATCTGTAAAATAGGTATAACAATGCCTATAATAGTTATCCTGCAAGAGCACCAGCCCTGGAGTCAGGAGGGCCTGAGTTCAAATTTGGCCTCAGACACTTGACTTGACACTTACTAGCTGTGTGATTTTGAGCAAGTCACTTGACCCCAATTACCTTGCTTTCCCTCCTCAAAAAAAAAAAATTAACCCTATAGGATTCCTGTGAGCTAAGGTTTGCAAAGTACTTTGGAAACTTTGAAGTACTATATATGAATATCAATTATTATTGGGTGTTCCATAAATATTTGTTAAACCCAGCTTTCCTACTGACTATATAACCTTAGGCAAATCAAATTCCAAATTTTCTTAGAGATAAATGAGGTATAGTTCAAAGAATAATGGATTTAGAAGTCTTCTTGGGGTTGAGTCCTGATGACTAGGACCTTGGGCAAGTTATCTGACCTCATTAAACCTCAGTTGTCTCATCTGTAAAATGGTAGAATACTATTTTCATTCCCTTCCACAGGATTTATGTAAAGAAAAGAGCTTAACAAATTATAAAACTTTAAGATATTTTGTTCAGTTATTTTCAGTTACTTCTGATCCTTCATGACTCCGTTTGAGGTTTTCTTGGCAGATATTGGCGTGGTTGGCCATTTCCATCTCCAGCTCATTTTACAGATGAGGAAACTGAGGCAAACAGAAATAAGTGAATGTCACATAGTAATATCTAAGGTCAGATTTGAACTCAGGAAGATGACTCTCCCTGATTCCAGGGCCAGCACTGGAATGTGCCACTGTGCCACCTAGAGTTAAAATAGTTGAAGTGGTAGGTCTGGACAAGAACCAATCCTATTCCAAGGATATAGTTTCATAACACATTTGATGTTATCACCTGAAATCTCGTCACTACAAAGAATAACTCTCCACCTTCTCCATTTACCCTCCCTTTGACTAGAGGACTGGAGAATAGAATACTGAACTCCTCTCAAAGCCTTCCGTTATAGAGGGCTCTCACAACCTTCCTTTTATTCCATTTTGCTATCAGCAGTTCTGCTTAGCTTTGGCTTCACAGAACTGTATACCCCTGGTCCCTGTACCTTGCCCCGAATATACATCAGCTTACTTTTGTGTATTGTCTTCCCCGCATTAGACAGAAAGGTCCTTAAGTGAGGAAGAGAGGGAAGGTATATTTCTTTTGTTCCATTGACCTAGCAAGGATACCAATGAAGCAAATGAGCTCATCAATTATCCATCGTCATTCATGTCACATGACTGGTTCATCTTTTTTTAAATGAATTTCTTCATTGGCATCCCTTCTACTTCCTCATCCATTTAATTCCTTGTTTTTAGTGTGCTATATAACCTGCTCAATCCCAATGTGCATTTCTCTATTGCCTTTTGGGGGATCTTAATTTCTTTGGAGACTGTAGTGTTTTATAACTCACAGACATATAATATCACTGGCGGAATGTTGGCATTAAAAAAAAATAGACCTTTGTTTCAGGGAGAAACTTGGAGTTGTTAAAAAGAACTTAGCAATTTTCCAAAAGCAATCTTGCCTGCTCTCTTCTTCCTGCTCGATTTTGAGTTCAGATCATTGTCCCTTTATAGTACCAGTCCAAGCTACATATACTGCTCAATGAGCTCAAGAATTTGTCCATCCAACTAAATGTCACGGACAGGACAATAGGAATTTTTCATCTCCTTGAAACATTCTGAGTGAAGAGTTGGGTCAACTCTTTTTTGAGTGATTATTGATTTCATTTAGGAGGCTTTGTAATGTACTAGGGCTTGATGTAACCAGCGCAGGCATATGCAAACAGTAGCATCTGGAAGTTCTGCCCATCTATAGAAAATTCCACTTTGGCTTGGACTCTGTTCTGGATG
Source organism: Pseudochirops cupreus (assembly GCA_028627135.1). Taxonomy (NCBI): domain Eukaryota; kingdom Metazoa; phylum Chordata; class Mammalia; order Diprotodontia; family Pseudocheiridae; genus Pseudochirops; species Pseudochirops cupreus. The sequence goes on from JAQQSU010007370.1 coordinate 6,439, forward strand.
TCCTCCATGAAAGCAGCAAACACCTTTGTGAACATATGTCTCCTTGTTTTATGCTTCACTTGATATTAATAACCTGAGGGCTTTCCAACAAGGTTATTTCTGTTGTATCTTTTAAGGAATCTTGTATAATTTTAACATATGCAGAGGAGAGACCTTGTTGGAGGAGAGTGTGCAATGTGGTACCTAGTTCTACTGAGCCAAGTACATTGTCAGCAAACAATAAGTGGAGTGCATCTTTCATTGTCTATATCTTTTAAGAGGTTGAATAATGATAAGGATAAGCAAAAACTAATTGTTCCCTTCTATTACCCTCTCTCATCAAGGATACCCTTTTAATACACATACAGATAAGTCTCATGAAATGTAGGAATAGCAGGGAGTGAGTTTCTGATCAATTAATTTCCCTTCCACCCACCAAGTCCAGATGATGAAATCACAGAAGGGGGCAGACAATGGACAGACAAGGTGTTAATATGTTTAAACAAAGTGCAAATAGGAGTCTATGTCCTGTTTTCCCTTTACAAAGTGTGTAGAAGTTTCCCAATGAAATTGGAAGGACAGCTGGCCATTGCCTAACTCAATAATGGCTGTGCTCCCGGTGTCCTTTTTTGATAGGAATTCCTTGTATGTTCTCAATGGGGATTTGTTGTTGTCATGTCTGGCTCTTTGTGACTCTATTTGGGGTTTTCTTGGCAAAGAGACTGGAGTGGTTTGCCATTTCCTTCTCCAGCTCATTTTACAGATGGGGAACTGAGCAAACAGTTAAGTGACACGCCCAGATCACACAACTAGTGTCTGAGGCTAGTCTTCCTGATTCCAAGCCTAGTGTTCTTTTCACTGCACCACCTAGCTGTGGGATTAGTTTTCCCTAAACAGACATACACCAAGTCAGAAGGGCCCCAACTCCACGTGGATGGGATATTTTATGACCTTAGATGACCAGGAAGCTGGGTCCAGGGAGGCAAGGAGCCAATCAAGTGCCAAGGGCAGGTTTGACTATTAAAGGTAAATGTGCTGGTGGTAGCTTGTGAAGTGTAGCATTAGTAGTGAAGACCCACAAAGCAACCCTGAACCTGAAAGAGTAGCTACCCACTGGGCAACTGGCAGTTAAGTTTAGGAATTATAAAAGTAATCCAGAAAGGTAAAGCAATTGTGCGTAAATTAAAATCCGTGGGTCAGAAGTTACTGATATTCTCCCAATTGTCTTGAATAAGGTTGGAGATTTTTTCCTCTAGTCCTTTACGATCTTTTAGATGCTTTATGATCTCTTTATGCCCTTAAAGCTGTAACTGTCCACAGAGACTTTCTTTGTATACACTTGGTATAACCTAGCTGTTTTTTCCCATCTTTGTTTTTTCCATATAATTTCTGCTTTCTTTGTAAGTCCTCATGGATTGTGATTTTAGGTTCCATCTATATTGAGAGTGAAAAGAGTTTGTTATAAATATCTTTTCAGACCTTTGCCATCTTTCCTCTATTTGTTGTCCTTGCAGTTTTATTTTTAAGTACATTGGGGATGATTTTGCTTAGTCATATCTTTCTCCAAACATCTTTAAAATTGTGGTTTCCTTCTGTGTTTCTTGTTATTTTGCAAGGGATACTGCTCATAACCTTCCAGTCTTTTCATAAAGACTTTTCAAATGAGCTTATATTCTCAACAAATGCTGCCCTTGGCTGCCATCTTCTACATGTCAAGTAGATCAAGCATTTTTCTCATTAATGCAGACTCTAGGCTTTTTTGGTTTTACTTTATGTCAATTGTTTTACCTCCACTAAACTTCCTATTAAATTGTAATCAATGTCAATGTCCTTTCCTCTATTGATATCCTATTTTTCAATATTCAAACTACCATAGCTGTTTCTACTTCTATGGCTGGCTTTCTTCTGCTGTCAGTGGGTCACTCCTTGGAGCCACCTCTTACTGACTTTAAATTCTCTCTTCCTCCTGCTGGATGCCATGTCTCCTATTGGACATCTAGTCCTGTTAGAAAATGCTTTGGCCAATGGAGCACAGAGGAGAGAGAAATTCCTAACATTTTTGAGGGGAGACATCATGTCAAATCCTCCCCTAATGAAGGGTAAGAGGGGGAAAGAAGAATGTTTTGTTGTCATATTCTGTGTATTTAAAGATTTTTCCTGGTGGCAGCAAAAAGACGTGATACACAGATGTTATCAGCATGACAAAAAGTCACAATAGGCCAAATGCAATTTCTCTGCTTTACTCCTACCCATGTATTGATACTGGTTATAGCAAGGAATATTGGTACCAAATAACACTTTGGTAGGCCTTTTATAACAAAAACTACAAATAGGTTGTTGCTGTTGCTTCATAGGGGACTAGGCCATGGAGATGTGGTCTTGTGGTTTCATTACTTTACTTTCTTTAATTCCTTATTTACCCCCATTCTCCTTGCTGTATTCCAATCACATTATTTCAATAAACATTGCTTTTGAATTGAGTTTTTTCTCCTGTCTCTAATTCTATTGCCATCCCTCCTAATACCCTTCATCTGCCTCCTTTTCAGGATTTTGCCAACACAGAGTACTCTAGACTCCCTTTTCTGAATTCTCCTTACATATCCTTGCACCTCCATTTTCCCTCTGGCCATCATGCCTACTGTCAGCATATTTTTTCTTAGGTATAAACTTGATCATGTATGATACTCTTCTGCTCAAAAATCTTCAATGGCTCCCTATAGTCCAATTAGTTCAATGAAGTTAAAATCCCTTGGCCTGTCGTTTGAGGCCACCATCTGGTACTACCCCACCTTTTCAGTTTCATTTCATAATACAGCCTTCAACAAACTCTATGCTCTACTTAAGCTGAATAATTTTCAGATCCCTCCTTTTCTATCCTTACTGATTGAATTGCTGCCAGATATCTAAAATATACTTATTTTAGATCATGTATGTTTATCACATTACAAAATTAATTTGTGCAATTAGCAATTAAAAGTCCAAATCAAATGACATCTCCAGGAAGCCTTCCTTGGTCTCCTGAGTTAGTCATCCCCGTTCCTTAGACCTCAATTTGCTCTTGGTTTTATAATTTATAAAATATATTTATTATGTGAGGTTGTAGTTATCTGTTTTTGTGTCTCATCTTTCTAGATTCTGAAGTCCTTGAGGATAGAGTCCATCATATTGCCCAAATTGTAAGTTCCAAGGACAGTGCTCTTCATAGTGTAGGTAATTAATCAGTGTTTGTTATTACTTCATACCACTGTGTACTTTTCATGGGTCAGGTTTGATGTTTTCCTTCAGTAATGGCAAATTAGAAGTAGCAATAGATCTTGAAGTCTTAGAGGGAAGACTGCAGAGGAGGGAAACTTGGCATAGGTGTCTCCTCTAAATCAGGATAACAGCAGAGGATGCATGGAAAAATGGAAAAATCATCTGTCTGGGGGATTTATGTCAAAGTGTCAAGAAGGAAAAGTAAACAGAACATATAACTTTTTTTTTTTAATCAAAAGTTGTCTGCATTCCAGGCTTGATTCTTGCCCTCGGCATTGAGAAGGATGACCAGTGGCAAACAGGGGCAACATATCATTCTTTATTTTAATGGAGTCTGAAATAAAGCTGGCTCCAGGTGAGCAGAATGTAATAAATTCATAAACATATAAAAATAAAATGGGATTTTATATTTTAACATTTACTTCTATCCTTGAGCATTAGAATGGCTTTAAATTTCAATCCATGTAGAGAACTCAGAAGAGCAGATGCAACTGGGAATATTTCATCAGTGTGCAAGGATTGAATTATAAGAGCCATCACCTGATAGCATAGCTTAGGCCTAAAGAATGCAGGTACAAAGAAACCAGGGCTGGCCATGGTGCAAGGTGGCAGCTTTTCCCAATGGGGTTTCCTAAGTATTGAAAGGGCTTTTTTGTGGTCTTCTAGCCACTTCAGTTGGGGGTCCTGAGAGATTCAAGTCTCCTCATCTATAAAATGAGAGGGTTGGAACAGATGACCTTTGAGATTTATTTCAGCCCCAAAATATATGAGCCTATGACCTCAGTGCAAAAAAGAGCCATTCTGGCCATATGCTTTATTACATTCCCTGGCTCTTTTAGACTAACTAGTAGTGGGAACTTTGCTTAACAAGGCGGGCTAAAGTAAGTTTGGGTCATTAGAGATTGGAGGTAAGAGATGGAAATAAGCATTTGTATACCATCTGTGCTAAGTGCCTTACAAATATCTCATTTTATCCTTACAAAACTAAAAGGCTGGCATTGTTATTAATCCCCCTTTACAGTTGAGGGCTTCACCATAGATAGTAAATGTTTGATGCCAGATCTGAATTCAGTCGTCCTGACTCTCGGCCTGGCACTCTATCCACTGTGACACCTAGTTGCCTCATTGCAGCTTTACCCAGTGCCCCTCAGGTCATACATGTAGTAGGTAAATGGGCATGTATTTCAGGAAAGGAATGAAGAAAATGTCAATAAAAAATTGGCATCATGGATTGATGCTGTGCAAGGCCGCAGGATTAAGGTTAGGAAGAACAGGATCAAAGAAACCTTGAGCTATAAGAACTTTTAGAGGCATGGGAGAGGACGGAACCTGGAGTCAGGAGGATCTGAGGCCAAGCCTCACCTCAGATACTTACAAGCCATTTGACCTGTCCTGCGCCCCGTGTCCCCAGCTACGCAATGGGGATGAAAATACCCGTAGCATTTCCTTCGCAAGATTATTGTGAAGGCCAAATGAACTAGTATATGTAAAGCACTTTGCAAACCCTAAGGAATATGTAAATATCAAGGACTATCACCATTATTTAGTCCAACCCATACTTGAAAAATAATCCTTTCTATACCATATCCTAAAAGTAGCCAGCTAGCCTCTGCTGGAAAACTTCGTACAAAGCAAACTCCTCCTAGAGACAGGTCTAACCTGTCTACCTTGTGCCCAGATTTGCCCATTTGCAAATTGATATTCCTTCCAACCATTTTTCTGCCTTTTGGAGCAGAGCAGAACAAGCCAGATCCTACTTCCCCCTGATAACTGCACAAATATTTCAAGACTCCACCATGCCCCTCCAAGTCTTGTCTCCAGGTTAACCATTTCGAGGTTCTTCAAGTGCTCCCCATCTAGCATGACCTGGAGGGTCTTTACCTTTCTGGTCTGTCTTTTCCAGATGCTGCCCAGTGTATCCATTACTGTACACCTGTCATTTTATAGAGCGAAAAGCGAAGCCAAGAGAAAAAATTATTTGCCTGGGTCATATAGCAAATACTTTGCAGAACTATATTTAAAAGCCAAGTTTTCTGATCCATTTTTTCTTTCCATTGCTATCCTTTCCTTCTTCCATTTAAAAAAAATGTAGGTTTTTATATCTCAGTGATTATATAATGTATCCTCCACCACACTTTTCTTACTTACTCAAAGAGGCTTCTCTAATAACAGTGATAAGCAAAGGGATAGTCTTAGAGGGTTCACTAGAGGGTAAATGACTCCGCTAGGGTCATACAACTAGTTTGCATCTGAGGCAGGGCTTCTTGGGGCCTGGAGCAGCTCTCTAACCACTATACCACATGGCCTTTCCTTCTGAAGAAAGAAAAATAAATCACCAAAACCGACCAACACATCAGCCAATTCTGACCATGTACGAAATAGAGTAGAAGGTGTATTTTTTTTTCTCAATTCTTAGTTTGGGGCCAAGTTTGATTACTATAATTTCAAGGTGTTTAGTTTTCTTTTATTTTTCTGTTTACATTGCTATAGGAATTATGTATATTGTTTTCCTCCTGCTGGTCACTTCACTCTGTATCAGTTTATGCATCTTCCCATACATGTTTCTCTGGACTGTTCAACCAGGTGACTCAGTGGATAGAGTTCTGGGAAGACCTGAGTTCAAATCCAGACTCAGAGATGTACTAGTTGTGTGATCTTGGTCGAGTCACTTAACCTCGTTTGCCTCAGTTTCCTCAGGGGATAATAATAGCATGTACCTCTCAAGGTTGTTGCGAGGATAAAATAAGAGTATTTATAAAGTGTTTTGTGAACTCTTAAGCATTATATAAGTGCTAAATTTTATTATTAGTTCTCTTGAAATCCTAGACTGTGTTCTTCAAAGTAATTATTATTGTCTAGTTCTCTAAAATAATCTCTTAATAGTTTGACTGGCATAGCACCAAATCTATAAATTCGTTTAGGATCAACATTTTATTATATTTGTGCAGCTCAACCATGAGTACTTAATATCCCTCAATTATATAAATCATAATTTTTAAAAGTAAGATTTCTAATTGTATTTATATAACAAGTGTTTTTTGGTAGATTGATGCTCTAGATCGTGTGATTTAGAAATACAATTATATTATTTTTCTTTGAACCATCTTTTTGTCTCTGGAATATATTCAACTTATATATGCAGGATAATTTTTTGGCTATAGTGCCAGAGAACTTTTGCCAGGATTTAATTTTAAAATTTTTTCATCAATATTAGAGCATCGTTTTCTTTGCTTTATTAGGTTTAGGAACCCTGTTTGTCTCATTGTTGCTGTTTGTTCTTTTTCAGAAAGGCCCAATGACATCACAGGATGATGTCTTGACTTAAGTGAGGCAGAGTCGAACAAAGAACAAAGCTCTCTTTTCCAGAGTCACTGAAGTCCAATGGCAAGACAAAAGCCAGGAAGACTGGCAATGGCCCAGGATGCAGTGGATGACCTTGGCATCTTTGAATCTGACCAAGGTCTAAGCACTCCACAGTGCCTGCTTCAGATGCCTTCATGGATGTTGGAAGAAATTGTTTTCATGTACCCATTCTTCTCTGGGAAATCTTCACATGCCTAGGTTAGACATA
>JAQQSU010007371.1:0-13243 GCA_028627135.1 Pseudochirops cupreus
TAAACCCAATACCACTACCCCACCCTTACACCGCCCCCTACCTATCCCCTCCCCTTACACAATGGGATGACTGTTTTGGGGTGGTGGGTAGGAGAAAGATGGGGAGAAAATTTGTAACTCAAAATCTCGTGGAAATGAATGGTGTAAACTAAAATAAATAAAAGTTAAAACTGAGTGATTTAAAAAAAAAAAAAGAAAATTTTCTCCCAGTTGTTAGTGGCCTTATCCTAGTTTCATTACTTTTGTTTATGCTACAGCTTTTGTATTTCATGTGATTGAAGTTCTCTACTTTTTCTTTTATATTTGTCCCGTCCCCTATCCTTTGTTTGGTAACAAAATCACTGATGAGAATATTAGGGGGAGACTTCTCAAAGACTGAAGTACTGGCTCCACTTTGGGTACCAAAGAACTAATGAGGCTTGAGGAGGGGATTCAGGGACCCCCCAAAGACCAGAGTACAGTAGAGGGTGTGTTGTCTGGAGTGTATTCATGGATTCAAGCATTCTTTAAGTCAAGGTGGCAAGGATTTATTGTAATTCCAATATAGTGGGCATAGTTGTGAAAAATACATGATTTGGTTCTCTTTTAATTTTCCTTTTATGTGATCTTTGATATTCAGGCCATGCATGCAACTCAGGGGCATCTATGTGGCACATGGGATAGAGTGCTGAGCCTGCAGTCAGGAAGACTCCTCTTCCTGAGTTCAAATGTGACCTCACATACTCACTAGCTGTGTGACCCTGGGCAAGTCACTTAGCCCTGTCTGCCTCAGTTCCTCATCTGTAAAATGAGCTGGAGAAGATAATAGCAACCCACCCCAGTATCTTTGCCAAGAAACCCCAAATGCAGTCAGGAAGAGTTGGACTCGACTAAAAGACTGAACAACAACAATAACATGCAACTTGGATCTAAAAAATAAATGTGTTGGGGCGGCTAGGTGGCACAGTGAATAGAGCACCAGCCCTGGAGTCAGGAGGACCTGAGTTCAAATCTGGCCTCAGACACTTAACACTAGCTGTGTGACCTTGGGCAAGTCACTTAACCCCAATTGCCCTACCTTCCCCTCTCCAAAAAGGAAAAAATAAAAAATAAATGTGTAGAAGTGTATGGTGGGAACATTAGCCTAAGGTTCTCCTCTACATGAGCTAGCTTAGTTTTTCCTTAAAAGATATTGAAACAGTCCTCAAGACTTAATTGACTCAGAGGACTTTAGTCTTTAAGAAGACCTTAGCCTTGGAATGTTTCCAGTGGATTTTCCATGGATTGAGGGGATTGAATACAAAAGAAGGCCTTGACAAGTCACTTGCCCCTTTCTTAGGCTGTGGACCAGCCTAGACAAAGCTAAATCCAACTGTATCCCTGCTGAATCTCCATTCACTTCCAGGCCCAGTTAACTACCCTGTGTTAATTGTCATATGTTCTCTGAGTGTCTTGTTTTGTTCATTCTGGGCTACCCGCATGAGTCAGGTCTGGCCTGTGTTTTCCCATGGTCTTAGGCGACCCCTGTGAAAGGGTTGTTCAACCCCCAAAGGGATCGTGACCCATAGGTTGAGTGATGATTAAAAAAAGCCATGTCAGACCAAGCTCCTTTCCCTTTGTGTCAAGATTCATACATTAGTAGGTGAAGGGAATGTTATGGGTATGGTTTACTTAGACTTCAGTAAAGCTTTTAAACAGGTGATTGATGCCATTTTGGTAGAAGAGATGGATTGTTGAGTGGTTGAACTCAAAATGTGGTTCTTTGTAGATGAATGCTGATGATGGAGGCTGTGTAAAACTTTTATCATCCTTGTGGATGAGGACACAGATGGAATACTTATCTGATTTGTGAATGGCATAGCACTGAGAGGGAGAGCTACCTGAGGAGTTATCAGGAGCTGTCAGGAGCCAAGAGGATTTCCATTGGGGCTGAATCTAAGCATATGAAATTCAGTAGAAGTACATGCAAAGTCTTATACTTGGGTTAAAAGAAATTAGTGTCACAAGTGAAATATAAGAGGAGACATGACTAGACAACAGTTTGACAAAGATCGGGGGCTTTTAGTGGCCTTCAAGCTCAGTATGGGCCAGCATTGTGATGTGGGAGCTGAAAAGGCAACTTTAGTGTTGGGTTGCATTGAGAGGTATAGCTTCCAGGAACAGGGGAGCGATAGTCCTGCTGACCTCTGCCGGTCTCAGATCTCATATGTAAATACTGTATTCAGGTTTGGGTGCCACAGATTAGGTGGAGAGTATACAGAAGAGGGCAGCTAGGATGAGGAAGGACTTTGTCATTTCAGGTTTGGTTGAAGGAACTGGGGATGTTGAGCCTGGACAAGAGAAGACTCAGAGTGGATATAATAAATGTGTTGGAGCATTATTTGAAGGACTGTCACATGGAGAAGGGGTAACACTTCTTTTCTTTGGCCCTAGAGAGCAAACCAGGAACAGTAGATAGAAATTTCAGAAGTAAATTTTGGCTTGATATTTGGAAAAACTTTCTAACAGAGTTATCCCAGAGTGGAATGGGCTGCCAAAAGAGAGGGTGAGTTCCTTTCCTTCTAGGCCTTCAAGCAGGTGCTGGGTGACCATTTTATAGTAGAGGCTCCTTTCAGATAGAGGTTAGACAAGATAGCAGCTGAGGTCCCTTCCAAGTCACATATTCTGTGATTCTCTGAATAGGAAACAAGCTGAGGATGATTTCTAACTGGCCTCTGGAACCTCACTATCAGTTGGGTCCCACTACATCTGCAGACCCTGTGAGAGACAAGAAAAATGCTCAGAGGGTGTTTTCAAATCCACAGCTGCAGAATTCCATCCCCCAGTGTCCTTTGTGCTTGATACAGACCACTTGTGCCAGGGACACCCACTACTCAGGGAAGACCAGCAGAGGCCCAGAGGGAAAGCCTTCCAGAGAGGAGAGAGCCTCTTGGAGCCACCATGAAGTGTCTCACCTGGCCCTCTGGTTCTTCTGATTCCTGTCAGCACAATCAAAAGCCCAGCTCCCTCTTTGAGGGCCAGTTTTGAAACACCAAGCAGACTTTGGGGTTTAAATCCCAATTCTGTTTTTCCTTGTATAGTCTTGGGCAAATTACTTCTCTCTGTGCCTCTTTCTTCAGTTAACAAATGAAGTGTTGGAATAGGTAACCTGGAAGGTCCCATTCAGCTCTGACTCCTCTGATTTGGGCCAACCTCCTTTCTCCCAGATCAACCCCCATTTTTACTTTTGGATGGTTTTGGAATCATTCCTTCAGCTTCAAAGATATGTTCAAATTTCGATCGTTCTTGTGGAAGTCAAGCGACATTACATATGTTTAACACTTTGCAAAACTTTGTAAAACCCTTTATTAAGATATCAGTAAGAGTAAACACTGGGTAATTTGAACTAGAGGAGAACTTGATTCTAAATTTAAGAAGGTATAATTGTATAACTGTATAATTTTAAATAAGGTGAAATCATGCTGCGTGTTGCCATATGTTGAAGCAGACTAACCTTAATAGAAATGCTGGATTAAATTAAACCAACATTTAGCAGTCATTAATAAATTATTTCTGAACCATTTCTCTAGCAGATCATAATGTGAAAACAGAACAAATAAAATTTAAAACTCTTCTTTTTTACAGCATATAGTATCTTAATTTGTCCAAAATGGTTTTAAAGAAGAAAAAAGACACTCAGGTTGCTGCATTGATTGTTGGTCACCAGGACCTTGAAAGATTGAGATGTGAGTGTTTTCTTTTTCTGCATGTTTAATGATGATTGTTTAACGTACTTCTGTCCTAGTTTGTAAGCATTTTTTAATATGTCTAGGATGTCTATAGGGGGTGTTTCAAGCTTGGGTTTTCTGAGTCCGAAAATGGTAAAGATGACTCTTGGTGTAATAGAAAGACCACTGGATTTGCAAAGAGAAGATCTGGGTTTGAGTCTACTTACTCTGAGTAAATTACTTAACTTTATTCTTCTGAACTTCAGTTTCTCTATGTGTAAAATGTGGATAATGATAATTGTGCCACTGACTTAATAGAGTGGTTTGGAAGAAAAGTGTTTCCTAAATCTCCAAGTGTTATATAAATATGAATTATTGGTGTGTTGAATTGTTATTCCTGTCTTTTACTTTATATATTGTCAGTCAGATTGTTGCTCTAAAATATCATATGCAGATTAATGAGGCCTACATTTTTAGTTTACAGATGTTCGGTTCTTTACAATATAGATTAGAAACACAATTTACATATTGTTGAAGTCACATGAAAAATATCTTTTGTGTATTATTTAGCATTTGCTGATGCTGAAGGGGAGAACCTTGCTTCTTTGTTGTTACACTGTGTGCAGCTTGCTGATGGACTGGTCCAAATCCATTGTATCAAACAGGTAAGGCTTAACTGCCATTGAGGCTTGCACCTCTTAAAATGTCATTTTTTTTAAAGGAAATAGCCCCTTTGGTTTAGAATCTTCTAAAAGGCATTGTGCACTCCTTAGCACCAACTCGCACATTGTAGTCACTATGGGACTTTTCTGAACACCAAGGTGATTTCAGTTTTTGCTTCATTAATTTCCTAAATGATGACTAATGGATGCCATATTTAGGGTTCACATGAAGATGGACCTATAAATAACAGAGGATGGCTTCTCGGGCCTTTGGAGTATATGAAATGCTTTTTTTTTAATAGGGGAAAAATCAGTTTGGATTAACATTCTTTGCAACGTTGTTTTAAAGAATTACCTTGTATCTAAGATATTAAAGTTGGTTTGATTTGTGCCCCAAAGCAAGCTTTTACCATTGGAACTTAAATGACGAGAGAAATGATTATTGATAATCAATGTCTTGTGGAGATTCAGAGCTCTGTCTTCCAAATTTTTGATTTTACAACGTTCAGTCTTTTGAAAGCTCTTATTCATAATGAGATTGAATTAACTCTTCTCTGTCTTGGTCGGCCTCTACTCAGCCTTACAAGGAATTTAATGTAAGGTGGGGAAGCCCACTGTGTTCAATTCAAGGTTGGGGTGGAGACAGTTCCTTTTGTTTAGATAACTCTGGGCTGCTGTTATTTGAGTATATTGGGTGGGTGGTCTGAATACCGAAATATTTTTGACATGATGTCATTCTTAGCCCCTCACTGAACAACTGCTCTTGGTAGGTTATATAAACTGTGAGCCTGCTGCCATGATTGTCTGTGGTCTAAGAGAGATGGCCAGATGACCATCTTTTTATTAATAGATGTGCTGGCCTTATTAATAAAATGATTAAATTATCCAGAACCTATGTCTCTCAAACCTTTTTTAATTGTCACAATAATGTATTTTGATATTTCTGTTTTAAGTGAAATGTTGGTATCTCATTGGTGCCACAAAATCTCATTTTTTAAAGGGGAAAATTTAATGTTTGCTAGACTCCATCTTTCCAGCTCTAAATCCTATAATCCCATGATCCTATATTCTAGCACAATACAGGGGTGTCACTCCTCACTCTTAATGAAAGGGAAACCATGTAACAACTATAATTTTCGTTATTTTGGAGTGGTTGGGAGATTCTCATCATGACAAATTAGATAATTTCCCTTCCAGATTATATTTTTGTGTTCTTCACTTTGTTTTGATTTTTTCCCTCTCTCATAGATTGTACCTTTGCTGGAGAAGATAGATGGGAATCAGGCATGTGATCCCATGTTTCGGAGTTGCTTAGATATTTTAGGACATATTTATTTTTCTGTGGACCCAAAGAACCATTTGAAGAAAGTGTTGGCAAGGTAAGAAAAAAGAGACTAATAACAGTGATGGCCTACCTGAAAAAGAACAGTTAATCTGATATTTAAAGGTAATTTATTGGCTGGATAAAATAAAACTAAATTACTAATTCTGTTTACATTTCAAGTGCTGGGTTTATGTTATTTTGTCTTCTGAACTCCATTTTAACTGTAGGGGATGCATGTTCATAACTTTTTATTCATATTATTGTGATTGATTTGATGCCTGAGTAGTTGCATTTTCTCCTCCTAGATGAGGGAAAAAAAAAGTTCTCATTTTTGACATTCAACTTGTCTGTTTTGGGGACTTTTCAAACCTATGGCCAAGTGCTTCTAAGGCTATATGCCTCAGTGGAGAACACTTCCTGCATTGATCTATGTGGGGTCCTGTCTAGGAAGCTTCCAGTGGCAATAGAAACATCCATAACGTCAGTGATTCTCCGCCAAGTTTTGTCTCAGCAGCATCGAATGTGTTTGCTTTCTGATCCCAGACCTTGCACATTTTGACCCTTCCTATGGAAACCCTTTTTGGAGTAAGGTATGTTCCAGAGTCAGCAAAGAAAGTTAAGCTAGAGGTCTGAGACCTGTTCTTTGGCTATGGGGCTCTGTTTTTTATTTTTTCTCACCTGTCATGCCCCAAAGAATGGTGGGAGCCTCTGGACCATAGCATGTATCTGTGCTGGAGTGCGTTTTCTGATCAAGAAAGAAACAACCAGCATCCCTCCATTTTCCTCCCCCCCTCCAAGTGTGGCTTGATTTTCATTGTCTGGACTAAAGCATACTTACTTAGTCTAGTTGGACTACACTGAAAATGATGGTTTTCTTCACCCTACATGGACGTGGTGGTGATATGTGTGTCAGTTAAATGACTCTGAGGACTGGTCCTTGGGAAAATGATAAAGGAGGTAAAGTTTCTGTTGTAACTTCCTTGCAACTTCTGGGGCTTTTCCCCCCTTCCTTCAGTGTCTTCTCCTGGGCCCAGTACTACTTGGCTCCCTGCTATCAACAGAAGATTTTTAGACTTCCTAGAAATTATCTGTCTTGTAAAAAATAATATCTCAGGGAGAGTGAATCTTAGGAATGGCTCTCTAAAAGTAGAGTTTTAGGTACGGACAATACTTGGGTAGGGGCAGCATTTTGAGAGTTGGACTTACCCTTTGCCCGGACTCTCAAATCATACAGGCATACGCTAGGTTTCACTATGTGAATAAATCCACGTAGATTAATTTTAGTTCTAGAGAAATGTCTGTTTCTGTATAATTGACCTCCGTGAGCATTAATTTGGCACCTACTGTGTGCCAGTTACTATATGAGGCAATACAAAATCAAAAGGGAAACAGTTTCTGCCCACGGGGAGCTTATATTCTGCATACACGTACATATATATAAATAGGTGCTGCATTTTAAAACACATATAAAATGAATCTCGGGTAGTTTTGGGGAGGGACAGCATTAGTGGCTGGGTGGGATCAGGAAGGGCCTTGTGTGGAAAGCTGTGATTGAGTTGAGTCTTGAAGTAAACCAGGGATTCTAGAAGGTGTCAAAGAGGAGAGAGAGCATTCCAGGCCTGGGACCCACAAGGTAGCAGCAGAGAGACGGCAGAGAGAATGTTACTTATGAAGCACATGCAGGCTAAGATGGCTGCAGTATCGAGCTCCCGGAGGACACTGGCACGTGATAAGGCTGGAAAAGTAGGAAAGGGCCAGGCAGGGAAGAGCCTTAAATGCCAAATCATGCAGTTTATCTTTTGTCCTGGAAGACTTGGGGAAGCTAGTGGTGTTCGTTGAGTAGGAGGGATAACGTGGTCGACCCAGTGACACAGACTCCAGTTAAACAGACTCATCTGGTTCTTAGACTTTTCCTTTGTTTTTTTCCTTCTAGTTCACTAAATGGCCTCCCTGAACTGTTTGTGGCTGATGCTGTACATAGCTTCACCTGTTGTCTTCAAGAAGAACTAAAAACTACTAATCCGTATTCTTATAGAAAAGTAATTGACAATATTGCCTCCTGTATGGAGAACTTTAACCTGGGTAAGAGGGCGTTTGGTATTTTTGTATTTTCTGCTGTCTTCGGCTGCAATTCTCAGCGTGTTATAAAACCCACGGTGGAGATGTAAAACTATGCTAATGTTGGTTGTTGGGGTTTATTTTTCCCACAGGTAGGACAAGTGTGATGAACCTGTTTAAAGATGGTAAGAGCCAGCTACTGAATTTTTATTTTGAGAAAAACAGATAAATATAAAAATTAGTTATAAAATCATAAAAAATAAATCGATCATTACTGACTGCATGCTGCCTTCGATTAGGAAGAAAAAGGGAAATAGGTCCCTTGGGGGGGACCCTTGCTGTTCCCTCCTGAAAAACTACACACTTTGAGATAAAAACCAAGTGTGCAAATATAGATAGAGTGTAGTATGACGTTTTTCGTGCACTAAAATTGATACTTTAGTCAATAGGTTTTAGTTTGTGGTTTGTCTGTTTTTTAATGTTAATCATGGGGAGGAGGGGGTCGTGCTGTTCTTTAATTACATGTTTTTTGTTTCAGTTCTTCAGTTTCTACAGAAGGTTCTAGTTGAAATACCGGAAGAAAATAGGTAAAATAGACTGTGTGTGTATGTATGTGTATGTGAGAGAGAGAGAGACACACACACACACACACACACACACACACAAAGATACACATACACAAAGATACACACACACAGATACACACACACACAGAGGCAGAAACAGACTCCTCTGTGGCAGAGGTGTCCATATTTTTCTACCTTAGGTAGCATGCTCACACATACATACATATATATATATACACATACACACATATGTATATATACATGTATACATGCATATCATATATAATATGATATATACATATATTCTACATTTTCCCACAATTATTTATCCCATCACATGTATTAAGGCCCTGCTGTGTAGCAGGCAGTACACTAGGTATTTGGGGTACAAAAAGCAGTAATAAATCCCACCCCACTAGTATAATGCCTGGTGGTGGTCAGTTGCCCATTGGTAGTGGCAGACATGTGGTTAGGCCCTCCTCGCTGGCCTTTCATTTCGTGTATGCCAAATAAAGAACTAAAACACTTTTTGCCAAAAGTCTTGGAGAGGTGACTCTCGGGGATCTGGCATTTTGGTGCATGTTGATCATTCTGTCTCTCTGGGAAGACGTAGCAACGACAATAATAAACATTTATATGGCGCTTACTATTCCCAGGCCCTGTGCTAATTGCTTTATAATTTTTATTTCATTTGATCCTTTCTAGAGGAAATGGTAATAAATGTACCACTTGGTGGTCTGTTTCCTAGTATTTTTTATTTGTAATTAAGTACAGATATTTAATTTGCAATAGATTTTACTTTTTATTGATAATGATGCAGCAAAAAGCACCTCTTTATGAGAAGGAAAATTATTGTAAATAATCTGGAAAAAATTCTGGAAGATTCATCATTCGTAGAGCCCTTAGTTTGGCAGAAGTTATGACTTCTCTGGTATGGTAGCAAGTTCTCTTTGATCTATAACTGACTAAAACTGACTAAAACATTCAAAAACAGACATTTCATGGAGGACCAAGGCATTTGTAAGCAATGACAATGAGGGCAATTGTCCTGTTGTCTTTTTGTAGGGGAAAGTAGTTGGAGCTGCTAAGGAGACAAATAGCTGGAAGGCAATGAAGAATTAGGGAGTTAGTCACAATGGTGATAAAAAATAAAGATGTCACTGGCCAATATACATATATATATACAGTACGCAATATACAAACAGAGGCCCTGTCCTCAAGGAGCTTACAATCTAATTCATATTTAATACATACGCAAACATATATACATGCATGCATATACATGGAGGAGTGTGTGTGTGTGTGTGTGTGTGTGTGTGTGTGTGTGATGCTGACTGGCTACATACAGCCTCCCTGTTTACCTCCCCCTTTCCTCACTCTTTGTTCTGCATGTCATACTTTTGTGACATGACCTCCCTTTTCTTTTGCCTATGAGTCTTCTCTTAATGTCAGGTAGTCAGGCAGTCAACATTTATTAAGCTCCTGCTATGTGCCAGGCAATATACTACGGGCTGGGGATACAAATAAAGACATATAAAGACAAATAAAGACAATCCCTGCCCTAAAGGGGCTTATAATCTAATTCATATTGAATTTTAACTAGATTTTCCCTGAGTGGAAAAATAGAAAGGGCCATGCTGCCCACACAGCAGGATTTGTCCTTGGGCCCACATCTCCGTGAAGATATTGTTGGTTACCTGAATATGTAACTTTATTAGGGATTTGTGAAAGAAGCAACGAGTCTTTGACTCATACATAAGTAGAAAATAAACAGATCCCTTCATGGCTAATGAGAGTAGCCTTTTGGTACAGAGGTAGGGATGTTTTTCATCTTTTGGATGGACGGGTGTTTTTCTTATGTGGTGGGGGATGGCGAAGCTTTTCTTTAAGTTTCCTTTCATGTTGTCTTTCTCTCTCTTTAGAAAGTTTACTGGAAACCGTATTGCTCAGACAGAGTTGATGCACGATTTGTTGACGGCCATTAGAGCCTCTGTGATGCTAGTGCAGAAAATACAAGAAATCTGTCAGGGAGATCTTTGGAAGATCCCCAGTTCTCCAGTTTGGCAAAGCATGTGTGGCTTACTGAGCATTTTCTCCAGCTTCCTAAGGAATGGTAAGAACAGCAGGATTCAGAGGTTACTATAATTCTGTTCAAATCAGATTGCCTTTAATAGTTTGTTGAAAGAGGTTGTTAAGGGGCAGATGTGTGGTGCAATGAATAGAGCACCGACCATGGAGTCAGGAGGACCTGAGTTCAAATGCGGCCTCTGACACTTGATATTTACTAACTGAGTGACCTTGGGCAAGTCACTTAACCCCAATTGCCCTGTCTTCCCTCTTTCTCCCCCCCTCCAAAAAAGAAATAGGTTGTTAACAAATTATTTTAGGGAGGGAAATCATGCCATTCTCTTTCAAGTGTAGCATTTTAGTGTGGTTAGTTTGTAGACATTGCAACATATTTAGGAGTACCTGGGTTCTGGACCTCCTTGGGCACATACTGGCTGCATAACTCTGGGTAAGTCACTTAACCTCTCAGTGCTCCAGACCAGAGGTGTCAAACCCATGGCCCTTAGGCACCAGAAACCAGCAGAATGCCAGAATTTGGCCTGAACCAGTTTAAAGTGTAATTGGGAAATGTCTTACAAAATAAATAAAAATACAATATACCATAGATAATGTTAATTTGTAGTTTTCTAAGTCAGTAAGCAGCTTGTAGAGTGCCACTGCTCTAGGCAGCTCCCTGAGGCTGTGAATGGCAGAGAAGGTGCTGCTGCTTTCACAGAGACAGGTTCTCAATCTGGAAGTTTCCTCTACCAGTGAAATCACAGGTGCAATTCCTGTTCCACTCACTAATGGCTGACACTCATCTAGGGCTTCTGCATTTGCAGAATGCCTCACTCATATTATCTTGCTGTGTAGTATGGGGGCAAAACTGATGGTTTTTTAAGGAAATGTTCACAAAGACTTATATTTCTTAATAAGTACTTTCTATTTTTCTGCCAAATAGATGACCTCTTACAGAATATTCAGAGTACATCTGGGTTAGCTGTTGTTCTTCTCATTAAGACTATGTGTGATACAACTGAAATGATACCTGGTTTGGTGAGTTGATCTTTCTTTAAGTTGTATTAATTAAATATTGTTAAGTGTAATATAATTTTATTATTTTGTATATATGTTATTTAATATTTCACTTATTAAACCAAATTTCTTACGGTGTTAGGTTCATTTACAAACTTAGAGATATGTAGAATTAAGATTTCTTCTTCATAGTGGTAATTTATCTGTGTGTGCTAAATACTGAAGACTAACCCATATAACTCAAGTTTCTTTTTAAGTGGGTTAAAGGCAATGCATAGTTACTGTGTTTTTAAAATAAGGCCTTTTATTTACCTCCAAAATATTTTAGTGACTCTCTTAATGTAACATTTCCTTCCAAAAGAAAAATTGGAATTCAAGATGATTTAACTGTTTCAGTCATATTTATAGGAAACATTTCATTTTGTACCTTATTTGGATACTTTTATGTATCTGTGAGTCTACTGATGTAGGTATCTCATTTTTTGGTTCTATATCTCCCTGTACTGCAAAATTCCTCATTGGTAATATGTCTTGGACTACTCACCTCGCCTGTGCTCCTCTCCATTTCCCTTTGGGTGATCTCCAACTGTAATTTTTCATAAACCTTGTATATTGATATTTTTTTAAATGGCCTTTTGTCTTAGGGAGATATTTGGGATCACTAAAAGCATTGTGCAGTCTCCCAAAGGTAATTTAGTCTACTCTTCTTCTATTCAATTAAAGACTCAGTTCAAATCCTTCCACAGTGTCTTTATAAGACACATGTGTCGATGGTGCATGGTGGATTTTGTATCCAACTGCATACTGTAACCTAAACAAAAATAAGAAAATACAGTGTCCCACTGTAATTGTTGTTTGTTTATAATTTCAAAAAAGAGAAAAGCATTTGATTTGGCAGAGTACAACATTGCCTTAAAGACCATCCTCTAATTAGGTATCTTCTATACTTACCTTAAAATCATACAAGATTCTTTGAAATAAAAAGAAGACTTTATTTAAAGACCCTCTGATTATTAATATCATATGAGGCAAGAAAAAAAGCAAACAAGGGCATGTATGCTCTGCAAAGTATTTATCACTGAGATAGAGGATGTGCAGAACAAAGACCAGATGTGTGAAGGGAAGCCCTTATAGGTGGTGAGGGCCCCAGATACTCCTGTTTGCAGATATGCTGATGATGTTCTGATGTTCTCAAGTCCTACAACATTGCAGAGCTTCTAAAATGAGACCTGTAATCACCCAAAAGAGTTTGGCTTATGTGTTTATGATATTTCCCATGTAATATATTTTTAATACAAGTGGCATGGGATCGGAAGTAGAATGCTGAGCTTGGAATCAGAAAAGTTTGGGTTTAAATCCTGTTCTGATAATTCTTAGCAGTGTGCCCCTGGGCAAGTCACTTAACACCTATGTGTTTCAGTCACATAAGACTTATCTATAAATCATAGATGAGTTGTGAATTTAATTGTTGAATGGAGCTCCTACATTGAGAATTCCCTGCTGATGTTTCTAGTTGTTGCTATGGTACTGTTGGGATTCTGATTTTTTGTTTTGTTAGAAAGCACTCATTCAGAATTGTATAAATTCACATTATAAAAAAATTAAATTGCATTTAATAGATTTCAGTATATAATCAATTTCAACATATAATCGATTTCTGTTTATAATTTCAATATATAATCTGCTGTTCAACAGATCTTTCAGTCCTCATTGGATTCACATATATGGTAATTTATCAGTTGTTACTATAATTTTAAATTGCAGCAGTATTTTCAGACTACAAAGACATACTTTAATCTATGGCATTGTATAATGTACTTGAGAGCATTAAAAGGACTTGTGTGATAATTTTTAGAATATGATTTA
>JAQQSU010007372.1:0-13243 GCA_028627135.1 Pseudochirops cupreus
ACAATAGAGGGGGAGAACAGGAAGGCAAAAGGGAAAGAGTCAACCTTACTCTCACGGAATTTGGATTAGGGAAGGAATATGTAACTCAAAATCTTGTGGAAATGAATGAAGCAAACTAAAATAAAATTTAAAAAAAAGAATCCTTATACTATTAAAAAAAATACACACACATAGACACATACACACATATGTAAATATTTAATGTATACACATATGCACATATATCTATGTGTAGATATATGTGTATCTGTATGTGTAGACATGTTCATATGTGTGTGAATACACAAAATTTACATGTGAGAGAAATGATAGTTACTCTCCTTATATTAATGACTAATTACTTTAAAAAAACCCAAGATATTTCTCCTTTTCTACTTCCTCATATAGAAACCAATTGATATGGGAAATCCTTCTCCAAGTTTTACTCAGGCCAAGATCTAATCAGACAATGGATGGATTCCTGCTCGTTATGTTCACTCAGGTAGGTCTGGAAAAATGTTGGTTTTCCCTTTTGTTAAAGAGACATAATGCAAATTGATGTCTCCTTGACCAAGAAGTGAGTGATCCAACCCATGCACCACTAATTATAGCCCACCTCCCATTATAATACTCATTCTCTCTTATTACTTGCTGACCATTCAGAATTGATTTTCACACTTATGCATTCCTTTTTCAAAAGACTATGAATATTGAAGATTCAATCATTTCATTCTCTTGACTACTAAAGGTATAATAAGCCTATTTTTCTTGACTGCTTTGTAGTTGTAGTCAATAAAACTGATTTTAATTTACCCAGAAACTTTGTCTCTAGGAACTTTAAGCATCACATATGAAATAAATAAAAAATACTAATAATTATGGTGGAAAAGGACAATAGCAGTTCAAAGGATCTGGAAAGATTTCATATATAAAAAAGCATGAATTGAGTTTTGAAAGAAAAAAAGGGACTATAGTTAGATACATAGATCTATTAAGTTCTTGCCAAATACCAGACACTGTGTTAAGCTCTGGGGATGAAAATGCAAACAAACACTTAGTCCCTGACTTTGAGGAGTTAACATTCTAATATAAGTTGACAACAAATTTAGGGGAAATGAAATGGGGTGTGAGGAGAGAATAAGGATACTGGGAATGGGTGGAGAAATGCTTAGTAATTTGTGCTGGTAGTGAAATGAGCATGGCTGGAGCTCTTCTGGAAATGGCCATCCATGGCAGACATTCACCAATCAGAAGATCAGGTCCTAGGGCAGAAGCTTCTTGAGCAAGGCAGCTGATGAGAAAGTGGAGAAATCTGGGGTGTGAATTGATCTGGGAGATTTTAACATAGCAAGTTCAGTAAGAGAGTGTATTCCAGGCATGGCAGACAGTGTGTGCAGTGGTACAGAGATAGGAGACACCCTCTGCAAAGCTACAGAGGCAGGTGATATTAGTCAGAGTTGAGGGAAAAAGACATGAATCAGTTTTGCTACAACATAGAAAACATGAAGAGGAATGATGTCAAATGAGTTTTAAGTTTGAAAAAAAGTAAAGGAGAGTAAGATTGTAAAGTAATTTAAATTCCAGACTGGATGAGTTTGTTCTTATGAAGTACTTCATACTCAAGGCTGATGAGGATGTTTTATAACAGAGGTAGCAGTGAAGCACCAAATAAGTATGAGCAGAACAGTAGTATATTAGGACTTTTCCATTGGGAAGATGACTTAAGAGAATGAAACTAGAGAAGAGAGAAACTAGAAACAGAAGCCAATTATGAGATTCTTTCACTAGAGGAGAGGTATTGACATAGGTCTAAACTAGGGTAGTGGTTAAGAATGGAGAGAATATGATGAGAAATGTTGTGGAGGTATAGTTTACTTGGCAATTGATTGGGTGGCTAAGGTTTTGTGCAAAAGTGATGGTTTTGTGGTATTCTTGAAAGAAATAGGGAAATATTGAGAAAAGGTGAATGTGGGAGTAAATATGATGACTTCTGTTTTGGACAACTGAATTTGAATTTGAGCTGCCTTTTTGAATATACTGTATTTGGTATATTCAAGTGAAAATTCCCAGCTAGAAAATTCAAGGTTAAAACTCAGAAGAAAGTTGAGTTGTATGCATAGATTTGGAATTTGTCTATGCATAGATAATAATGGAGCCATAGAAGCTGGTCAAAAAGCTGTATATAAATTAGGGAAGACAAAATTATGGGAGGGGAATGGACAGAGGGAGAAAAAGGAAAAAGATGTTTAAGGGACTCAAGAAGAGAAGAGTAGAGAAAAAGCAAGGAAGTGAAGAGGGAAGAAAAGAGAAGAGGAGAAGAAAGGGTCAGATAAGAGACTGAAGATGAAGGGGAAAGAAGGAATGATTTAAGAAGAAGATCTGAGAGGAGATAAGAAGACGTGAGTAAAGGGGTTGACTTTGGAAAAAAAGGACCTCTTTTGCCTAAGGGACCAGAGCAAGTGATGATGTAGGGAGTGTAGAGGTATTTGGAATATAGTAGACAAAGGACTTCATGTCATGAGTCTTCAATTTGGATGTAGGTGCCTTGCTGGGAGAGAAAAGGCATATGTAGGAGATGGTGTAAAGAGCTTGAGGAGAAAAGAGAAGACAATGAATGAGACTGGTGGAGAGTATGATAGAGAGTCAATCATGGAAGAGTGAAAGGATATTCTTGTGACTATGAGGAGTAAGTTGAGATTAAGGAACGAATTCTTGCTTTGGTTCTAGTCTACTTGCTTTATGACTTCCTCTGGTAACAGTCAGGTGGAGGAAGAGAGGGTAAATGATGATGACAATTTCAGACTGAGATTGGATGTGATGTGGTCCATGATAATAGCATAGGTTGGGCATGAGGATTCAAGGGTAGAGGAGGCCCTATAGCTAAATTTGTTAACTATAGGTTCAAGATTTTGAAGAGAAGATATATAAGAGAGTAGTGACGGACAGAAAAATAGACATGTGGTGTGAGGACACGATGATGATAGGGAATATGTTGAAGAGGAGTAAAGCAGGGGGAAACATTGAAGGAGAGGAGGATACAGCTACAGAAAGTGATATCAGGACTTGGGTTAGCTGGGTAGCATAGATATGAATAATGGGAATATAAAGCATATGACTATATACTGGGGGGGGGGGTGGCTAAGGGACAGTGGAGATTTAGGTCATGTGAACTGAAGATGCTGATGAACTGAGAGTTCATGAGGGAACATACATGTGCATATTGATATGCCTGAGTCTGAAGGCAGGGTTTGGGGTGGTGAGACAGCCTATGAGTTTGCTACTGAATTCCTTGATAAAGGACAGTAAGCAATCTGGGAAGCAGAAAGGCTAACTATCATCAAGACCTACTAATATTGATTGGGATATTTGTGTGCTACTTCCTAGGTTGTTTTCAATTGAATATAAATTTTCTTATGTCCCTGAGCTACCATATGGCCAAGAAGGCTATTATACAGAAGGGGTATCAGTTTACTGTCACTTTAAAGTTATATCAATTCTATATTTTATAAACCACTTCAGAATTTTTTTTTGACCGAAGCATTTTTACAATGTATGTTCATTATATTTGTGACCATTGGGCCAAAAGGATAGTGTAATGAACTCTAGTAGTTCTTAACTTAAGATGAGAACAAAACTTCATTATTTTTAATGATGGTTGTGTTTCATATGTTATTTTAAAAAAAAATGTGTGTCAGGTTGCCTTTGCTGAGTTTATTTTGCCCCAAACTTCACAGATTAAGAAATGGATCACATTTCTTTGAAAAATAAGCATTTGGCCATATAGGAACATTTTGGTTTGAAGTAGAGAGTGATTTTCTCTTCAATACTTTGATCTGTTAATCTAATAGTATATTAAAATATTCTCTCTAATGTAACGAATAAAGAGTTACCTTTTTAAGATGTAACAAACTGTATATTAGAGGGGCAAATAATAACTTCTAGATTCTTAACAAAAGGAATTCTTGAAACCTGAAAATGACCTTCTTGCAACTAAATATTCTTTATCTTTTTTTTTTTTGCAACTCAGAGATTTCAGTTTATTTTAGACACTGTTGCTGAGAGACAGTGTGACATTGTAGAAATCAATCAATTAGTATTTATTCAGCACCTAACAGTGAGCCAACTACTCTGCTTTATCATTAGGCTTCTGAATACAGACAAGAAAGTCCTTGGACTTCATTAAACAACTGACATTCTATAAGGAGAATTTGAAGGGGATAGGGAGAAGATTAATACTATGTTTGCAATCAGAGGACCTCAATTCAGATCTTGGCTCTGTATTTAATTCATCATTTGTCCTTAATGACTCATTTAACTAATCCAAGTCTAACCCTGCTCCTCACAAGCATTCTGAATTCTCTCTTAGACTTAGAAGATCTTCACTTGATCTTAACAGGTCCTTCAGCTATCATCTTACATCTCTTCTCAATTTCAAAGCCAAACTACAGGCACTTAAAATAATAATCTCAGGATTTCATAGATAGGAGACTAGTTACTTATACAGATTTAATACAGAAATTTAACAGCTTCCCAGAAAGTATGAAGAAAAATATAAAGCAATATTTACATTTAAAAATTATACTGCGTGGGGCAGCTAGGTGATACAGTGAATAGAACATCGGCCCTGGAGTCAGGAGGACCTGAGTTCAAATGTGACTTCAGACACTTGACACACTTACTATCTGTATGACCTTGGGCAAGTCACTTAACCCCTATTGCCCTGCCATCCCATCTTCAAAAAGGCAAATATATAAATATAAATAAATATATATATATGTATATATTGCAATCCTATACAAAGATAACTAAAAAATAGACTTCTTTTTGATCTATACCCATCTTAATGTAATCAAAACTGAGGAAAACCAACAAAAATAAATAAATTTGAGAGAATTAACCAGAATAATTATACAAATACTATAGTATTATTATTTTAAAAATATTTTATATTTATTTAGTATTTAATCTTTCCCCAGTTACATAAAAAATTTTTTTTAACTTTTTTTTTAAACTTTGAGTTCCAAATTCTCTCCTTTCCTCTCTCCCCACTCTCGCCCTCATTGAGAAGGCAAGTAATTTCGTAGAGGATATATATGTGTAGCCACACAAAACATACCCATGAGAGTAATGTTGTGATAGAAAATGTAGGTTAAAAAAACTTAAGCAAAATGAAGAGAGTAAAAAACAAAAAACAAAAAAAATTGCTTCAATCTGTATTCATAAACCATCAATTCTTTCCCTTTTGGATGGATAACAGTTTTTATACTAAGTCCTTCAGAATAATCATAGATCATTATACTGCTGAGAGTAGCTGAGTCATTCACAGCCAGCTGATCACCATACAATATTGCTCCAACTTTGTACCCACTACATTTCACTTTGTATCAACTAACATAGTCTTTCTCAGTTTTTTGGATTTTTTGCTTCAAAAATTGTTTTTTTTTTTCATAATTACTATTGCTGCCTGTATTTCCCTTTATCCTATTCTTCCTTCTCCTGTTTATTCTATTTTCTTTCTCTTCTTTCACTCTATAACTCCTGAAAAGTATTTTGTTTCTGATTAACCCTTCCCCCAATCTGTCTTCCTTTCTATCACCCCTCTCTCTTCTTTTATCCCCTTCCCTTTTATTTTCCTGTAGGATAAGATAGATTTCTATACCTGGTTTCCTGTGTATCTTATTTCCCAATTACATGTAAAAACAATTTTTAACATTTGTTTTCAAAACTTTGAGTTCTAAATTATCTCCCTTCCTCCCACTCCACACTCTTATATTGAGAAGGCAAGCAATTATATAATGGTCATTTTGTGAAAGTCTAACTTTATTTCCTTCCATCCTATCCTGTTCTCCCATTTATTCTAGTCTCTTCTTTCACCCAGTCCCTGTTCAAAAGTGTTTGCTTCTGATTTCCCCCTCCCTCCAATCTGCTCTCCCTTCTTTACCCTCGTTTATCTCCCTCTCCTACTTTCTTGTAGAGTAAGATAGATTTCCATATCCAATTGAGTGTGTATGTTATTCCCTCCTTAAGCAATTTCTGATGATAGTAAGGTTTACTCATTCCCTCCTCTTCCCCACTACTGTAAAAATTTTTCTTGTGTTTTATATGAACTAATTGTTCCCATTCTAACTCTCTCTTTCTCCTTCTCCCAGTACATTCCTCTGTCACTTCTTAATTTTGATTTTCAGATATCATTTGCTTGTAAGCAATTCACCCTGTGTCCTCTTTTTATATTTATTCACTCCAACTACCCTAATAATGCATAAGGCCACTCTAAAAATGAGTTACAAATATAATCTTTCCATGTAGGGATGTATACAGTTTGACTTTAATAAGTCCCCTATCATTTCTCTTTCCTGTTTACCATTTCATACTTCTCCTGAGTCTTACATTTGAAAGATAATTTTTCTTTTTTTCCCCTTATACTTTTAAGATCACTGTCAAAGGAGATACTTTAAAAAAATAAATTTTTTATTTTAATTTTTAAAAATCACTTTCATATGTTTTAAATTTTCTCCCCCTCCCTCCCCAAGACAGCTTGCAGTCTGATATGGGCTTTTCACATACATTCCTATGAAACACATTTTCATGTTATTCATGTTGCATAGAAGAATTATAATGAATGGGAAAAGCCATGAGAAAGAAAAAAAAAAACCAAAAATGGAAATAGTCTACTTAGCTCTGCATTTCAACTCCATAGTTCTTTCTCTGTATGTGGATGGTATTTACCACCATGAGTCCTTTGGAGTTGTTTTAGGTTCTTGCACTGCTGAGAAGGGCTAAGTCTATCAAAGTCAGTGCTCACACACTGTGATTGTTATTGTGTACAATGTTCTCCTGGTTCTGCTCCCCTCACTCAGCATCAGTTCAAATACATATTTCCAGGTTTCTTTGAAGTCTGCCTGTTCATCATTTCTCTCCTTTATCTATTTTACAGGTCAGTTTGTTTTCCAATGAGCTATTTCACATTGTCTTCTATTTTTTCATTCTTTTGGTTTATCCTTTTGTTTTGAATTTATAATTTAGTTTTAAAATTTCTTTTCACTATCTTCCATCTGCTCCATTCTAATTTTTGAGGAGCTTTTGGACTTCCTTTTCCATTTTGCCAATTTTACTTTTTAAGGCATTTTCCCTATTATTTTTGGACCTCTTTTGTCATTTGGTCTAGTCTATTTTTTAAAGACATTATTAACTCCGGTATTTTGGGGTCTCCTTTAGCAAGCTGTTGGCTCATTTTTCATTATTTTCTTCCATCACTCTCATTTATCTTCCCATTTTTCCCTCTATTTCTGAACATCCTTTCTGATCTCTTCCACATTCTGAGACCAATTCATATTTTTCTTGGAGGCTTTGGATGTAGGACCTTTGACTTTGTTTTCTTTTTCTGATTTTTATTTTTCTTGTCACCAAAGTAAGTTTCTATATTCTGCGTTTTTTTCCCCATTGTTTGTTCATTTAGTCAATTACTTGATTTTTGTAAAGGTATGGCTCTGCTTCCAGCATGGAGGGCAACTGTCCCAAGCTTCAAGGCTTTTGTGTAGATGTTTCCAGAGCTATTTCTATGAACCTGAAGCTTTCAGTTCTTCCAGTGTGATGTGGTCTCAGAAGAGGTTTTTATTCCTTACCTGCCCTGTGCTCTAGTCTGTGATTGACCACAAGCAAAATTTCATGTCCTTGAGGGTTCCCTCTTTACTGTTGTAACAAGCTCTGCTGTGCCTGTACTAGTACTGCCATCCAAGACTGTGACTCAGATGCAAGTATCAGCAAAGCAATAGAGTCTTGCTTCAGTGCCAGCCAAAAGACCCCATCTCCTCCCGATCAATTATTCAATCCCTTTACCTTCTAAAGAATGAGAACTCCAGAAGCAGTCACTACTGCTGCCACCACTGCTGCCTTATTGCTGTCCTGGGACCAGGGATGGACTATGCTCCCTTTCACTCTGGTGCAATAGACCTTTCCTGTTGACCTTCCAGATTTTCCTGGGATGGAAATTTGTTTCACTCTGTCTTTTTGTGGGCTCTGCTGCTCTAGAATTTGTTTAGAGTCATTTTTACAGGTATTTGGAGGGATTTTGGGGGAGAGTTCAAGCAAGTCCCTACTTTTACTCTACCATCTTGGCTCAACCTCCAGTATCATAATATTACTGAAGAAATATATACATATTAGCTCTTACATATGTTTGATAACAGAAATACTAACTATAACATCTATGTAAATAATATATGTATATACTACATCTCTTTTACTGTCATTTGTAAAGTATTTAAACAAATGTGAAGCACTTTATAAATATTATTAAATTTTATACTCACAACAATTCTGGGAATTAGGTACATTATAATCCCCATTTCACAAATGACAACGTAGTGACAGACAGATAATACATACATACATACATACATACTTATATACATATATACCTATGCACATATATGCATATATGAAGAAGATAATTTGATTACCAATATTACAGTTAAAGAATAAGTGAAAAACACAGTATATATAGTTATAGCAAAGTTAATAATTTGGCCAAAACATATTTAGGATAGGGAAGATTTATTTTTAACATTGAAAGAGATAACAGAAGTCATAGGAACTATACCTAATGTGTGTGTGTGTGTATGTGTGTGTATGTGTGTGTGTGCGCACATTTGTGGCACATATTTAAAGATTGGGGTAGAAATTAATGAGATTTCAGAAATAAGGTGGATCACATTTCTTGTTGATAAAACACACCAAATAACAACATGTGAAAGAGGCAAGATAAACTAACCATTGTGATTTGGAGCACAAATGGATTGAATTGCATTATGAAGCTAAAAGGGGTTACTGAGTGGATTAAGAAAAAATCCTGCAATATTCTGCCTAACAAATAAAAACAAAGACATCTAAGACTCAGATCAATAGAGATTTAAAATGAGAGGATGAATTAAAATTTACTATGCTTCGGCTCACTCAGAAAATCAGAGTATATATTCATGATAAAAAACAAATCTAAATTCAAATTAAAAAGCAATGAGTGAGATAAAGCTAGATGTTATATAATAATTCAGAGTTGATGGGACAATTAAAAATACTCATGCTAAAATGGCTTCATGGTCTCACCAGTATAGAGTTTATCTTCAGGCGAAAGTCTAATAAATGCTTGCTGATTTACTAACAGTGTAAAAAGCAATTTTTAAAGTTATCTCTTATTTATTTATTTTTTAGTTTTCAACATTCATTTCCACAAAATTTTGAGCTATAAATAAATTTTCTCCCTGTCTTTCCTGTACAGCTGACCCAAATATATTGAGTCCACTGAATACCCCTTCCCACAGCCATGCTCTCTCTAAATTTCTATTAGGTCAAGATGGATTTCTATGCTCCAGTGCCTGTATATCTTATTTCCTAGTCGCATGTAAAAAACAACAACAATTTTTTTTAACATTTGTTTTTAAAACATTGATTTCCAGATTCTTTCTCTTCTTCCCTCCTCACCCACCCCCACTGGGAGGACAAGCAATTCAATACAGGTTGTACATGTGTAGTCACGCAAAACATTTCCATAGTAATTATAATGTGGAAGACAAACTATTATTTCCCTCCATCCTATCCTGCCCCCACTTATTCTATTTTCTCCTTTGACCCTCTTCCTTTTCAAAAGTGTTTGCTCCTAACTACCCACTCCCCCAATCTGCCCTCTCTTTTATCATCCCCCTCTTATCCTCTTCCCCCTTCCTTTCCTGTAGGGTAAGATACCGAATTGAGCATGTATGTTATTCCCTCCTTAAGTCAAATTTAATGATAATAAGGTTGTCCCATTCCCATTCACCTTCCTGCTCTTCCCTTACATTGTAACAGTTTTCTCTTGCCTCTTTTAAATGAGATAATTTACCCTCATCTATTTCTCCTTTTCTCCTTCTCCAAAAAAGTTCTTCTCTCATCTCTTAACTTCATTTTTTAGATACCATCCTGTCCTATTGTTCCCTCTATGCATGCATGTATACACATATACAAACACTCACATATATGTATTTATACACACATATACTGTCTTATACATATGAAACTGTAAACATTATACACACACATTCCCTTCAACTATCCCCATACTGAGAAAAGTCTCATGAGTTATAATTATCATTTTTCCACGTAGGAATGTAAATTGTTCAACTTTAATAAGTTCCTTTTGATTTATTTTTCCTGTTTACCTTCTCATGCTTCTCTTGTTTCTTGTATTTGAAAGTCAAATTTTCTGTTCAGCTCTGGTATTTTTATCAAGAATACTTGAAAATCCTCTATTTCATTGGATGACCATATTTTCCCCTGAAGCATTATACTCAGTTTTGTTGGGTAGGTGATTATTGGTTTCAATTATAGCTCCTTTGATTGCCAGAATATCATATTCCAAGCCCTTTGATCGTTTAAGGTAGAGAAGCTGATAGATCTTGTGTTATTCTGATCATTTTTCCACAGTACTTAAATTCTTTTTTCTTGGCTGCTTGTAATATTTTCTCCTTCACCTGGGAACTCTGGGATTTGGCTATGACATTCCCAGGAGTTTCCTTTTGGGGTCTTTTCAAGATGCAATCTGTGAATTCTTTCAATTTTTGCCTTGCCTTCTGGTTCTAGAATATCAGGGTAATTTTCCTTTACAATTTTTTGAAGGCTGATTTCTAGGCCCTTTTTTTTTATCATGACTTTCAGAAAGTCCAATAATTTTTAAATGATCTCTCCTGGATCTATTTTCCAGGTCAGAGGTTTTTCCCATGAGATATTTCACATTGTCTTCTATTTTTTCCATTTGTTTGAATCTGTTTAACAGTTTCTTGATTTCTCATAAATTCATTACCTGCCAATTGCTCCAATCTAATTTTGAAGGAATTATTCTCTTCAGTGAGTTTTAAAAAATTATTTTTCCATCTTCCAATTTGGTTTTTTAAGGCATTCTTCTCCTCATTGACTTTTTGGAACTCTTTTGCCAATTGAGTTAGTCTATTTTTTAAGCTGTTATTTTCTTCAGTATTTTTGGGGTCTTCTTTAGTGTACTGTTAACTCACTTTTCATGATTTTCTTACATCATTCTCATTTTTCTCCCCAATTTTTCCTCTACTTCTCTTAACTTTATTTTCAAAATCCTTCTTGAGCTCCTCCATGTCCTGTATCTGGTTCATATTTTAATTGGAAGCTTTTGATGAAGGAGTTTTGACTTCATTGTCTTCTTCTGGTTCCACGTTTTGATCCTTTTTGTCCCCAAAATAGTATTCTATGGTCTGATTGTTCTTCCTCTGCTTGCTCATCTTGCCAGCCAATTAATTGAGCTTTGAGTTCTTTGCCACAGTAGAACTCTGCTTCCAGAGTGGAGGGAGCAGCGTCCCAAATCTCTGGGGTTTTCACAGTTGTCACAGGTCAGAGGAAGGTGCCCTCTCTATAGCCACCACAAGCTCTGGCACACTGGCCACACACCCCAGGACCCCCACCCAAGACTGTGACCCTGGTCCAAAGCAAAAGTGATTACCCTCTGAATGGTCACTTGGTCCCCTTATGATCTGCATGCCACAGCTCTGGAGGCAGCACCACAGCAGTAGCCACCATGCCTCTGCCACCTCTTGCCCTGGGGTCAGGGGCTGGACTTTGCTCTTCCTATACCCAGTTCCAACAGAGCTCCCTACTGACCTTTGACTTTGTTTTTTGCATTTATGGGTTCAAAAGTCTAGAAAACACCACAGCTCCTTTTGATTCACTGTCCTGAAGTCTGATCAGGCTGGTCTGTGCTTCTGCTTGGGGATGCCCTGGCTTTCAGTTTGTGCAGCTCACACGGGAGTGCTCAGACCCCAGCCCGGTGCAATATACACTTCCTGTCAGTGTTCCTGACTTCCTTCAGTGGGAGATTTGTTTCGCTCTGTCACTTTGTGGTTTCTGTAGCTCTAAAATTTATGTAGAGTTATATTTTATAGGTGTTGAAGGTGATTTCTGAGGGAGCTCATGCAAGTTCCTGCTTTTACTCTGCCATCTTGGCTCCACTAAGAATAAACAATTTCGCTGCTAGAATTTGATTATTTATTTTTAAAAGTGATTCTTTATTGGAGTAAAAGTTTGGGTCATTAAAGGAATTTTGCATTTTCCTTAAGGCAACACAGCATGTTTTTAGTTTTTTGTTGTTTTTTTTTTTTTTTGTCTTTCAGTATAATGGGAACTAAATTGTCTACTTTGAAGCATATGAATATTGAACGGGACAGAAAATAGTTCATTGTTAAGGGAAAAAGTTAACTGAATTGTAAAAGGATGGGGGGTGGAGCCAAGATGGCAGCATAGCAGCAGCAACATATTGCAGCTCTCACATAGCCACCCCAAAATACCCATAAAATAGGACTCTAAACCAATCCTAGAACTCCAAAACACACACAAAGATACTTCCCACTAAAGTCAGCTCAGCTACAAGGAACCATATCAGCACTGTGAACCGAAACCAGCCTGCCCTGAAGCCGTGGCTATGCCCTGGGGGCGGCTGGATGGGAGGGGCGGAGGAGCCCCTCAAGTAAGCAGATTAGCAGCAGCTGTGAGTGGGGATTGCGAAAGGGGGAGATGAGCAGTCCAGCCAAAAGGCCTCCAGAGCAAAAAAGCAAAAGGCAGAGGATTTGCACCCGCCTCCATGTTGTAGCTTCCTGCCCATGGCCTGCAGACAGCAGGGGGACTTAGTGATTGTGCTCAGGCCAATGCTATCCCATTGAGTGGCCTGGATCCAGATCGATGTCTTGGGCCTACGTCTTGGAGTCTTCATTATCCAGTCAGCCAGAAGTAATTAGGAAGAGTCCCAGCATCTTCCTGAGAGCTACGGCACCGGGAGGACCCCAGCAATTTGGGACAGAGCTTTCCCTTCTGAAAGCAGAGCCCCACAGAGATTAAAAAAAAAAATCACGGTCTGAAGAACCATGAGTAAGAATAAGCATAAGAAGCAAAGTAAGAACATCTCCCAAACCCTAGATTCCTTCTTTGGGGAAAAGAAAGATCATGAGAGATAGAGGGAGGAGGAGAGCGTAGCCAGAGCAACCCCATCAGGGGCCTCCAATAAACATGAAGAATGCCTTAAAGCTAGAGATGAGCTAAAGAAAGATTTTCAAAAACAAATAAGGGAAGTGGAAGAAAAATTGGGAAGAGAAATAAGAACATTGTAGGAAAATCATGAAAAGAGAGTCAGCAGTATGACTGAAGAAATCAACACCTAAAAAATAGATTGACTCAAATGACAAAAGAGGCCCAAAAAGCCAATGAGGAGAAGAATGCC
>JAQQSU010007373.1:0-13242 GCA_028627135.1 Pseudochirops cupreus
ATAGATGTATGTCTGTATCTGTGTCTATGTGTATATGTGTATATGTATATGTATACACATAGACACATATATATTTGTAGATAGCCACTGGGAGACTTGTTTGTGCTTGACTATTGTTACAAGAAATTTGCTTTCTTTTTTTGAAGTTGGAGAGTGAGAAGGAAAGAAATTATACTTCTGTTAATTTTTTAAAATAGAGAGGTAGGGGGATGCTACAGATGTGAAATGCTTTACGAGTTTTTGGATGAAATAACTGCATTACTCATTTTACTTTAACATTTTACTTAAAATTTACATTTTGGTAAAACACATTACAAAAGACCTCTCACTAAGCAAGAAATCTGTAAATGTTTATAACATATAAATACATAGATCATTTTTAACATATAAAAATGAAAACAATGAAGCAAGTAATGTGTTTATCATGTCAAAAACAAAACACATGGATAGTCTTATATAAAAAGAAAAGTGTAAAAATGGAAAAAAATAAATTGAGGAAAAGTTGAGAGATATTAATTACATGTTTGAATGAATGAAAAAGCATTTAAGTACTTACTCTACAAAG
Source organism: Pseudochirops cupreus (assembly GCA_028627135.1). Lineage (NCBI taxonomy): Eukaryota > Metazoa > Chordata > Mammalia > Diprotodontia > Pseudocheiridae > Pseudochirops > Pseudochirops cupreus. Next base: position 566 of record JAQQSU010007373.1, read on the forward strand.
CAGGTATATGCATTACTCTACAAAGCAGGTATATGCAAACCTTCATTCTGACATGTTTGCAAATATTTAAAATGTCTGTCTGCAACAGGACCTAAAGAGATAAGTATTTGGAGTCTGATCAAGAACATTTCATTGGGTAGAGTGGGATCTGCATTTTGGGGGGATGACACCAGTCTCCTGAAACTTTTCAAACCTTGCCCCCCCAATTACTACTTTGAGTGAAATTTATACAAGGAGCCCCTCATTCCATCAGAAAGAACCTAAAAAATATCCCTACAGATTATGAACTCCTGAGCAGAAAACTAAAGACCTTATAGGGACAAATGTGGTGTATTCCTCAGTGTCATTAAATTAAAGGAGAAGATTCAGAAGAGAATAGTAGATATGCAAAATGAATGCTTTAATGAAAAAGAATTAGTGAATGGGATTTAGAATCAGAGAACAGGATTTGGATTTCTGGGTCAGTATATAAGATCCAAGTATAATCATCACTTAACCAGGAATGTACTATGTATAAAATGGCCCAAGAAGAATATATTTGAGTAAGATGTATTTCTGTACCCAACTGTATATTCTTCCATCTTTCAACAAGTTCAAATGAGAGTAATATTCAAGTATTTCCCACTTCAACTAAACCTTTCCTCCTTGTTCACAGAGACTTCTACTTGTATACCCTGATTATATGTGATAATTTTTCCCATCCTTCCTCTCCCTCCCCCCACAAATGTATTCCTCTTCCCCATACCTATGTATTCTTCTTTTAAGATCATCAAAACTTGACAGAACTACTCTCAAGTCTTCTGTCTAATCAGATCTCTTCTCTGACCCTTGATGATGATAGAGTTCTAATGAGATAATGGGTTTCCTCTTCCCATGTTAGATGCAAACTGTTTATCCTTGTTTAGCCTCTTATAATTGCTTGTTTATATTTGCCTTTTAATGTTTCTTTTGATTCCTGTATCTGTATGTCAAAGTTTCTCTGCAGCTCTGGTCTTTTCATTCAAGAATTCTTGGAAGTCCTCTATTTCATTAAAGATCCATCTTTTCCCACTCAATAGGATAATACTCAATTTTGCAGGATAAGTGATTCATAGTTGGAACTCTTTATCTTTTTTTCCCCCCTTAAAAGAGCTTTTTTCCAAGCTCTTTATTTCTTTAAAGTCATAGCTGTTAAATCTTGTGTGATATTGACCATAACTCCTCAGTACATGAATTCTTTCTGCCCTTAGAGAAAAAAATTACTTCCTGAAGGAAAAAATGTCCAAGGTGTCTTGTTTCCCAGTTGCTAATTAACATATAACTATTATGAGAACTTTGAGTTTGATAGCTGGGAAACCCTGATAGCTATAATTTTTTATCACTATGAAAATTGTTTATTGCCCATCTGTAGCAAGTCTGACAAAAATTAAACTTTAGCTACTCATCCTAATTTACAAACGAGTCACTTAATTCACAGAGACTCTGTTTTGAGGCAGGAAAAGGCAGAACAAGCAAAGGAAGTGGAGGTGGGTAAGAAAAGAAACCCAAAAAAGCAAATCAGAGCAGAGACTGATTGAGCCCTGTCGCTTGAAAGAAGCAGATTAGAGACAATCAGATCCTAGTTGAGCCTAACTGAGCAGAAGACTTCATCTGATACTTCCCCCTACTTCATGAAAGGAACAGCACCCAGATGAATGGATGGCTCCTAGAAAAGCAACTGAACTGATCACTGAGATAAGAGCTTAGAGACTTAATTGCCACCATGAGTAGGCTCAATGAAGGAAGGCAGTTTTTGCATCTATAGCTAGGAGCTGACCTCGTTGAGAAAAAAGCACTGATGCTAACAGCTGACTGGAGGAGGAAGAATCCTGGATTTTAGAGCTCAACTGAATGATGGGTATAGCCTCCCTAGAATCCCTATTTCTTCAAAGTGGCTCAGCCAGGCTTTTTTCAAGGGTCAAAATAATGACTCTATAACTAGGAGTTTTGAACTAGGAACAAAGAATCTTCCCTCTAATAAAAAAAGGGGCGCAGGGGAAAGAAGATATGCCTGACCATACTAAGCTTAAGTAGTTTTCAAATAAAAATATTAACCCAGTACCACAAGATTTAATTTTGGGCCTACAAACATAGCTTTCCAAAAGAGTTTCATTATCTTTTGGGAGTTGCAAAGCAAACGAATTTCTAGCTCCTTGTTCGGAAAATGAGGGCTACTTGACCAATATTCAAATGAAGTAGCTAGTTTATGCAAATGTATTGCTTTGTGCCTTAGAGGTCTCTGGTAACTTTTTTTTGTTAAGTTAATGCGGTTTTTTTTCCACTTGTCTTTGACTCGACCCTCTCTTTAAATCAGACTGTGACAATCTACTAAAGATAAACTATTCAGCTTCTTGGGAGGTTAAAAGCATAACTAGAGACTGAATGACAGCCCTCTTAGCTTATTTGGTATCTTTTCATGAACATACTGTTCAAGTAGCTCTTCAGTGCAGGGGTAATATTGTGAGGATAAGAATACTTTCTGATTATTTTTCCACATGAAAGTTTTATGATATTGGAACAACGGATTTATCACAGAGGAAAAGGATACCTTATCTTAGGTATAGTGAATGTCCCCAGGACTAATAGTCTCTAGCATCATTCAAAAAGAAAGACTACATTTATAAGACACATGAGTATTGGACATGGTAACATTACCGGGAGAGGACCATAATTGTTAAGTAACATATTACAAGACAAGAGATTTTAAAAACAGATATGGGTTAATGGTAAGTACACTTGAAGATGGGAAATGTAGTACAAGAAAAGAGACAGTAGCAAAAACCAATTGCCTAAAATCTCTCCACGAACGTCCAAAATTTGAGCAAAAGAACAAACAAGAAATATCAGACATCCTAGTCTGTACTCCTTTAATATGAATGCAAGAAATATTTTACGATTTGATTATCTTCTTTGTCTTTGTCTTTGCATTGCTTCATATCTTAATTAAATTTCTTTGGAATTGAATCTGTGTCTCCTGAAAGCCTGTCAAGGAAGAACAAGACCACATTACAGGAGTTCTCAGGAATTGAGGTGAATAGCTTTTATCCATAACAGTCACACTGAAACTAGGAGTAAGGAAGAATATTATGTGAACAAACTTAAATCACTCTTCTGATCAAGATATGCAAAAGTTTTGAGACAAAGAAGGTTGGTAATCCATAGGTGACTATGGAAGAAGAAGCAAGAGTGTGTTTGATACCTGGGGCCATGGATCAGAAGAGAAGACCTATGGCATTGTCTCTTGAGGTTCATTCCTCTTATCAGAGTTCCTCTACCAGAAAATTGCCAGTCCTCAATCACTAAGGTCTAATCCACTCCTGTCAGAGTATAAAAGGAAATATAGAGTTGAAGAGTAGGACATCTCCACCAAAGTCCTACTTTGAAACCTAATAATAACATAGATGTTAGTCTAGGTTCCCAAAGGCTATAGGTTTGGTAGACCTAATTAATTTAAAATGGATCTCAGACCTGTGTTACTCCCCTTTTCTTACACAATGACAGAAGAATAGTGGTAGAAAAAATAGGCTTTGGCTGCTAATAATAACACAACTTTTAGATTGTCCATAAAAATTAATTTAACAGTTTTCTAATATGACGTTTGTCCAATGATAGAAAAATTGACACATTACCAGAAAAAAAAATTGACACATTGCCAGGGGAAAAAACAACAGAAAAGACCATAGAACTTCAGTAGAGAACTTCAACATCCATAAGAGAGTTAATAAAAGTACATAGGCAAGAATCATACAGAGTGAGAAAATACAGGTGGGTTATGATTGGTAGCCATGCAAGGAATGCCAATATCAATCAGATCAAGTATTGAAGTGTTCAATGAGTATTGAAGTACTAATGAACTGGACAGGTGACAAGTAGCTTTATATTTCATTGCATAGAATAACAGACCTTGCAGGATCCTTAGAAATCATAGAATTCAAACCCCTTATTTCTAGATGAGGAAACTGAGAGTGAAATAAGACAATATGAGGCAGGGTGACATGATGGATAAAATACTGGACTTGGAGGCAGAAAGACTTGGGTCTGAATCCTCTTCCAACACTTACTTATGTTACCATAAACAAATTACTTAACCTCTCTCAGTCTTAATTTCCTTATCTGCAAAATGGGGATAATAACATTTGTAATAGCTACTTCATAGGGCTACTGTGAAGCTTAAATGAGATAATATATGTTAAGCATTTTGCAAGCCTTTAAAAGCTATTCAGGATGTCCCAAAAGTCTTATTTCAGTTTTAAGCTTTAATAGCTTTCAGGACACTCCAAATGTATTAGCTATGATGATGATGATGATGATGATGATGAGGTAACTTGCCCCTAGTTCAGGCTAGTCAGTGCCAGAGCTAGGATAAGAACCTAGGTCCTTTGACTCTTCACCAAATAGCTTATTCAAATACAGTATTGATGGAATCCTAATAAAGCTGCCCCAACATTCTAACTTCATTATAGGCCTGGCCCCACTGAAAAGCAGGCCCACTGTACCTACCTAACTCCCTTGCCAATATCCTAACTTCTTTGTATATGTCTCACTGCTCACTGGAACAACAGGTGCGTCCCTGAACTTTTAGTTCCCACAGAAACAGTAGGTGTGTCCATGTGATGAGAACTGAGCTACTGCCTCTACCTGGTCACTACCCCTAGACGCATTCCCACAGAAACAGGTGTGTTACTCAATCACAATCACATCATCCATCTAGCCCAAGACAGGACCACAATACCTAACGATCTGTCTTAACCAGACTGGATCACAATAGCTAGCCAGTTGGAGGTCAGCATGACCAGAATGTTTAACCACTGAACCATAGATTTAATACAGGGAAATGTGTCTATGTAGTCATGACTCAGATGGAATGTTCCTAAGGATAAAACAACATCACTGACAAGTAATGGTTGTACTGGATGATCTCCAGTGAAAAGGAATTCACTTCCTCTCAAGAAAGTTCATTCTATTTTATACAACTAGAAATGTAAGAGCATTTTTCCTTCTGAGGAGTTGATCCTTATAATTGCTCCTTATAATTTCCACCTAGTCATCTTACTTCTACCCCCTGGAGCCAAATAGAACAAACCTAATCACTTTTTCACATGACAACCCTTTAAATAATCTGAAGACAGAGATCATGCCCCAAATCTTCTCTTGTCCTAACTAAGCATCCTCAACCCCTTCAACTAATCCTCTTAGGGCATGGTTTTCTCATTGCCTCTCTACCGTAATCAATTTCCTTGGAACATACTCCAATTTGTCAATGTCACTTCTAAAATGCACCATCAAGAACTGAACATATGACTTAACATATGGTCCGACTAAAGCATAGTAAAATAGGACTATGACCTTTTGCATTTTGGATGCTGTTTTTTTATTACTACTAGCTAGTGTTAATATAGCACTTTAAGGTTTGTAAAATGCTTTACACATTTGATTTTCACGATAACCTTCTGAGATAATTGCTATAATTATTATCCTCATTTTACAGATGAAGAAACTGAGTCTGAGAGAAGGTAAGTGACTTGTCCTGGGTCACACAGTTAAATACCTCAGGCAGGATTTGAACTCATGTCTTCCTGACTCTATGGCTAACACTCTAATCACTGTGCCACCAAGGTAACTAGACTGCATTCTTTTTTTTTTGCCTGCCACATTCCTTTGTTGATTTGTATTTAAATGGCAGTCCACCTGAGTCATGACTATATAGACACATTTCCCCTGTATTAAAACTTGTGCAGCTGATAATTGACCCTAACTGAAGAAAATTCTATTAATCCCTATTAAATTATATCTTATTAGCTTTGGCTTCACAGTCCCAGCCTGTTGGGATCTCTTTGAATCCAAGTTCTCCCATCTAACATATTAGCTATCCTTCCCAGCTTTTTTATCTGAAAACTGGATAAGCATTCTACCTAAGCCTTTATTCAGCTGTCTAGGAATAGCCCTAACATACCTGCCTCCCATTCAGGAAATCAAGGTGAGAAGAGAACACAATCCACATAGGCAGGCCCCTTGGGGAGGCTGGGCTAGCTATGGCTTCCCAAGAAAAAGTCCACAGAAACTCCCAAAGGAGTGCAACAAAGTGCTGTAGGCTTTTTGTTCTGGAACCTTTCTCTTGACCTGCCTTGTTTCCCATCTTTCTGATTTAATGCTTTGGCACTCAGCTCTGATTTCCATCTCTACTATTGTATTCCCTTGTCTCTCTGCTCTCCCCTGCATTTTGATAAGTTACACAGATAGGTCCTTTCAGACTCTATTCAGCAGACCAATGGTTGCCCTCTTCCCCTACAAATAAGCTCTGGCTTCTTTGTGAAGATAGTCTTACAGAAACATAATGACTGACTAGCCCCAAGGCCTTGGTACTCTGGCCCCACAGGGGTAGCCTATACAGAGACACCTTAACTGCCATCCTGGAAGATTTTTAGCCATTTCAACCATTGGTTGGGTGAGGCTGAGATGGATGGGATACTAAGAGAGAATCATAGCATTTAAGTTAGAAGAGACCTTAGAGATCATCTAGTTCAGGCCCTTCATTTTATAGATGAGGAACCTGAGACACAGAGAGGTGGGATACCCTGCCTCAGATCATGTGAGTCATAAATAACAGAACTGGGATTCAAAGGCCAGGCCTGATGACTCCAAAACCTGTGCTTTCTCCGTTTTGCTATGTTGTTCAGTTGTTTTTCAGTTGTATCCTATTCTTCACGACCCTATTTGAGGTTTTCTTGGCAGAGATACTGGAGTGGTTTATCATTTCCTTCTCCAGTTCATTTTAAAGACGAGGAAACTGAGGCAAAGAGAGTTAAGTGACTTGAATCACACTGCTAGTAAGGGTCTGAGGCTGGATTGAAACCAGAAACGAATCTCACCCATTAGAATGAGCTCCTTGAGGACCAGGACTGTTTTTACCTTTCATTGTACACTCAAATCTATTGGCATTTACTAAGTACCTCCTACATGCCAGGCACTGTGCTAAGATCAGGGGATACAAAGTACATTAAAATATAGTCCCTGCTCTCAAGGAGCTGAGAATCTAACAGGGGACAGCATACAAGCAACTATGTACAAACAAGATAATACAAAGACTGACAATAGTAAGCATTTAATAAATGTTGGATGATCAGGATATGCAATCTCCAAGTATTTTTTTTAATCAATCTACCATCTCTCTGATTACCTTGCTTCAAACTGCTAGTATAGGATAGAAATGGAACTGCTGCCTTTGACCTCATAAGGAAAGTAAAGGTCACAGATTTAGAGCTCTCCTACAGCAGTTTTCAGTTTTCTTCTGTGGAAGTAACATAGTTTTGGATGGTGGAAATGGAAAAAGGGAGAATGGAAAACTAAGGTCATATGAGATAGAATACCTCATATAATCCTAGGAAATAAGGCAAGATTTATTTACATTTCCATCCAATCGTAAAACTGAATAATGCAGTAGATTGATTAGATGAAACAGTTCAGCACAATATGGAAGTATAATAGAATAAATACAATAAGAGATAATAGAGTTGTTCCTAGAATAATTATCCACCATTAGGAAAAAATATTTTTAAGCATAATTATATGTGATTTCTTCATTATATAGCTTTTTAACTAAACTTGCACCAGTTTGCAGGATCTTTTATACCCAGAAGTTCCAGGACTGTGCACCAACAATTCTGCTATGCAAGAAAAACCAGATTTGAAAAAAATATCAGAATTTGTTCTTCCAAGTTGTCAGAGAATACTTATCTATGTAGCCCTCTTTTTTCTCTCCAGTAAATCAAAGAAAATATTCTGAGGATATGGACTCACTTTGAAAACAAATGTTATGGAAAGATTTTCATAAATTAAGATTTAAACAAATTGAAAACCAACCCAAATTCAGCCTGAAAAGAAATGGCCATAGCATGGAATGTATAACCTAGCCCTCATGAAAATCTGGTACTAGTCTTAGAAGGAGAGAGTAATTCCTTTAAGAAAGAGAAAGCAAAGACTAGAAGGAATACTGAAAAATAAACTTTTGGCAAACAAACAAAAAAAAAGGAATCACTGTTCTACCCAACATTTAATAATAAAAAACCTCTAATGACTGTAATGACAATAAGAGCAATTTATCTAAATCTCTGGAAGGAATCCCCTTGAGAAAAATTTCCAAAGGTGAGAAAAATTTGTCTCATCTTCAAAGCAGAAGACTATGTCTTCTCTGTGACTGTGGGCAGCCAGTGACTCAGTGAAGTCATAAAGGAAGAATTAGATTAAAGAACTCAATGAAACTTTATTAACAATAAATTCCGCTTCTATTTTCAAAGTATTCCAAGTGACTGCTGTCCTGAATCTGTCCCAATAATTCTGGGAAAATGTACACACATTGGAAGAGCTCCCTGTCTTGTAAATCAGTGACATGACTATAGTCTGAAATAGGTACGGGAAACTGAAATTTCTGCAATAAATAAATAGGTATCCTTATCCCATTCATTTAGTATGTAGTGGTGGTGGTGGTGGTGGTGGTGGTGGTGGTGGTGGTTCAAAACTACGATTTCATTCATTGTGTTGGGAGCTCCCATCAAAGAAAGCACTACCAAGACAGCTCAACAGCTTAGGGCAGGGGTGGGGAATCTTTTACTAAGGGGATTTGTTCTGTGAAGTTTGAATTCACTTGAGGACCTAGAGCACCACAAGAGGCCTCCAGGCCACAGGGTCCCTACCCCGAACTCCTAGATTTGGGGAGTTACTAGGGGCACTAAGAGGTTAAGTGTGTTGCCCTAGGTAACAGAGTCAGTACAAGGTGACACACTGTTAATCTGCTTTATTAACGTTATCTTTGTCACTTTCTCAAGTCTAGATAGTCAACAAAACAATAAATCAAGCCCTATGTGTAGCTTTGCAGATTTCTGAGGTGTAAATTCTCACACTGAAAATTTAACAATCTTCTCTACCAAGTCACTTCCAGCTGGCTCCAGCATACCTTTAGATACATAACTTTAAAGCTCAAAAGATTTTGCAAAATCCTGTTTTCTTTAAAGCCACTCAGCATTTATATATTTAAATTATAAGTGGCACAGTGCTAGGCCTGGAGTTAGGAAGACCTGAGCTCAAATCCTTAGAAACTCACTAGCTGTGTGACCCTGGGCAACTCACTTAACTCTGTTTGCCTCAGTTTCCTCATCTGTAAAATGAGCTGGAGAAGGAAATGGCAAACCACTCCAGTATTTCTGCCAAGAAAACCCCAAATGGGGTCAGGAAGATCAAAATAATTGAACAAAAAATGTTATTTTGAAATCTGACCCCCACTCTCAGGGTATCTTTCTGAAATGTCAGTTTAATGTGTGCATAAAATTAATTTCAGATACAAGGAAGTACAATTATCAACTTGAAGTAGAAATAGGAGCTGTGAGAGGTAAGGTGGGGCAGAGATTTGTGTACAAATAAGAAAATATCCAGAACTGTCTTTTATTTTTAATTAGCTAATTTTACACTGTGACTACTAAACAATCTTTTCAGGAAACAACCAGAAGTTAGGACTGCTCTTAACTTATCAGTCAAAACACTTAAGTTTCAGAAAATGATCAAAGGAAGTCACGCCCTTGATCCCTGGGCTAGCCACCCCTTCAAGAAGGGGCAGAAGAAAACCATTCTCCCTGCATTTCTGAGTGTTTAAAAGACTACCATGGTTTGAAAATCTATTAGAGCCATAGAATCACAAAAATATTTAAACTGGAAAGTGCATTAAAGTTTATCTAGTCTAACTCCCTCATTTAACAGATTAAAAAATTGAGGGTAGAGAAGATAAGTGACTTACTTAAGATCACAGAGTTATTTAAAAACCAGATCTCCTGTCTTAGATAGTTCAATTCTCTTCTACTACCCTGTCCTATGGCTCTAGATAACCCAAGTGCCTTAGGACTTAAATATTAGAAAAGAATATAATTACATAGGTTTCAAAAGCTTACTTATTTAATTTAATATCCCATATTTCATCTAAGAAACTCTTAAATTGAACCTATATATTTACAGAACCATAGCTGAAAGGAATGTGATAGAAAGTCAATATGAGATGAATAAAAGGATTTCTGTGCCTCAGGGCAGACCCAATAGAGAGCATTCATTTGTAATAGGCCCAATTTGTGGGGCTATATGGTTTTGTAAGTTTTCTATTGGGGAAGAAACTTAGTTTACATAGGGGAAGGGAAGGAAGAAGCATTTATGTAGTACCTACTAGGTGTCAAGTACTGTGCTAAATTCTTTTACAAATATCTCATTTAAATAGGTGTCATTATAGTCCCATTTTATAGTTTGAGGACACTAAAACCAGCAAAGGTTAAATGACTTGCCCAAGGTCACACATCTAGAAAATGTCTGAGATTGGATTTTAATTTAGTTTTTCTTGACTCCAAGTCTAGTGCTTCATCCACGGTTTCACCAGCTGCCTCTAGAAAGAGGTCGGCTATAGAAAATAAAGGTCAACATCAATAAGAAAACCAACAGAAACCATGTGATTATCTTAACAGATGCCAGAAAAGCCTGTGACAAAATACTCCTATTCCTATTAAAAACACTAGAAAGCATAGGAATAAAGGGAGTTTTCCTTAAAATAAGAAGTAATATTTATCTAAAATCATTAACAAGCATTATCTATAACAAGGATAAGCTAGAAGCCTTCCCGATAAGATGAGGGGTGAAGCAAGGATGCCCGTTATCATCTAAATTATTCAATATTGTACTAGAAATGTTAGTTACAGCAATAAAAGAAAAAGAAATTTAAGGAATTAGAAGAGACAATGAGAAAACAAAACTATCATTCTTTGCAGATGATGTGATATTATACTTTATAAATCCTAGAGAATCAATTATAAAACTACTTGAAATAATTAACAACTTTAGAAAAGTTGCAGGATATAAAATAAATTCACATATATCATCAGCATTTCTATGTATTGCCAACAAAATTCAGTAGCAAGAGATAGAAAAAGAAATTCCATTTAAAATAACCGTAGACAATATAAAATACTTGGGAGTCTGTCTGCTAAGACAAACCTAAGAACTATATGAACACAATTACAAAACACTTTTCACACAAATAAAGTCAGATCTAAACAACTAGAAAAATATTAATTGCTCATGGGTAGGCCAAGCCAATACAACAATGACAATTTTGCCTAAGTCAATGTATTTATTCAGTGCCATTTCAATCAAACTACCAAAAAATCATTTTGTAGAGCTAGAAAAAAAAATTTAATTCATCTAGAAGAACAAAAGGTCAAGATATCAAGGAAATCAGTGAAAAAAATGTGAAGGAAAGTGGTCTAGCTATATCAGATCTCAAACTATATTATAAAGCAGTAATTATCAAAACAATCTGGCACTGTCTAAGAAATAGAGTGGTAGATCAGTGGAACAGATTAGGTACACATTTTAGTATAGTAAATGACCTAGTAATCTCTAATATATGATAAACCCAAAGATCCAGACTTTTGGAGAAAAAACTCATTATTTGACAAAAGCTACTGAGAAAATTGGAAAACAGTATAGCATAAACTAGGTATGGACCAACATCTCACAACATACACCAAAATAAGGCCAAAATGGGTACATGACTTACATATAAAGGGTAGCAAAATAGAAAAGCAAGGAATAGTCTACACCTGTCAGATCTATGGATAAGGGGGAAACTTAGAACCAAAGAGAATATAGAGAAGATAACAAAATGTAAAACAGGTCATTCTGATTACATAAAATTAGCAGTTTTTGCACAAACAAAACCAATGTAACCAAAATTAAAAGGAAAGCAGAAAACTGAGAGAAAAAAATTTGCAACAAGTATCTCTAATAAAGGTCTCATATCTCAAATATATAGAGAACTGAGTCAAATTTACAAAAAAAACCCCAACTCATTCCCCAATTTATAAATGGTCAAAGGATATGAACAGGTCATTTTCAGACAAAGAAAGCTATCTATAGTCATATGAAAAAATGCTCTAAATCACTATTGATTAGAAAAATGCAAATTAAAACAACTCTGAAGCACCACCTCACACTTGTCAGATTGGCTAATATGACAAAAAAAAGAAAATGATAAATGTTGGAGGGGATGTGGGAAGACTGGAATACTAATGCATTGTTGGTGGAGTTGTGAACTGATCCAACCATTTTGGAGAGCAATATCCTTTAGTCCAACAATATCACTGTTAGGTCTTTATCCCAAAGACATCCTAAAACAGGGAAAAGGACCAATTTGTACAAAATATTTATAGCAGCTCTTTTTGTGGTGGCTAAAAATTGGAAATTGAGGGGATGCCCATGTATTAGAGAATGGTTAAACAAGCTGTGGTATTTGATTGTGATGGAATATTATTGTGCTATAAAAAATGACAAGCAGAATGACTTCAGAAAAAACTGAATTGATGCAAAATGAAGTGAGCAAAGTCAGGAGAATGGTGTGCACAGTAACAGCAATACTATATGATGTAGAACTGTGAATGACTTAGCTAATTTCAGCAATTTTATGCAAAATAATCCCAAAGGACTCATGATGAAGCACACTACCTATGTCTAGAAAAAGATCTGATACTGTCTGAATGTATACTGAACCATAGTCTTTCTTTTTCCCCTTCTCTCTCTCTTTTTCTTTCTTGCATAAAATGATTAATGTGGAAATGTTTTACATGACTGCACAT